>LBNU01007650.1:0-62077 GCA_014162995.1 Artemisia annua
GTAAGTAATCGTGTTTTGGGTTAAGGCTCGTATCTTAGGGTTTAGTATCGTACCTTTAGAGGACTGAGGAGGCCTCTATTTATACACACGAAACCCTAGTCGGTTTCGTGTTCCCCAATCTTCGGTATCCGATATCTATAAAAAATAATAGAAGATATCGCATACCGGATAAGTGCCCGTGTCCGGGCTTGGGCCTACGTGGGCCTAGGTGTTGGCTAAACAGTCCACTCATGGTGGGCTTAAGTATAGTTCTGTATTCGCGGGCCTCGTGGGCTGCAAATATCATCATAATGGCCCATTCGTGGTGGGTTTGCGTATTGGATGGGTGCATGACCCGAATCCATATCATACGTCATCAATATGCAAGTTTGTTTGCAAGTCGAACTTAAAAATAGTAAGGGCATTTTTCGATCATCTCGTCCAGGGCAACATATAACTCAGGACCGGCCCTGCTAACACTCACTTAATTAAAGACTACAAAATTTGCATATTAGCATCCGACACGATCTAGTATTAACCGTGTAATGTTGTATGTTGGATGAAAAGGTTGGTTTCTTCAAATTATTTAGTAAAATCAACAAATGACATCTAAAAATGAAAAAACTACTTATACGATTATAATACATTTATGTGTGTCTGATTATAAGAATTTGAGCAGATGATACAAGTAGGAAAATTATGAATGGTTGGTCTCTATTGATTGACACATATAGGAAAATCATGAATGGTATTTTAGATGTCATTCATGATTCCTAAAATAAATGAATTTTCTAAAGTAATATTTTGGTTGATCTCTATCGATTGACACAACTAGGAAGATCATGAATGTTACTTTAGGAAAAATCAAAATGACGGAGTTTCACATCTTTGAAGAGTTTTAAAAGAAGATATTGATGCTTACTCATGATCTTCTTTACCTTATTTTTGCTTCCAAGTTATCCATTACGAAATCCTTGCATATGATTATTTCCCTAATATGATATACGCATCAGAAAATGGTGTTGTTGTGGTTATTTATTACATGTATACCGATTTTACGACATTCATTTAAGGACTCTTTAAACAAAATTTCCATTTTCTTCATAGTTTTTGGTCCCTTCATCTACCAAGCAATCAAGTGGACTCTCGAACAGCTCAAAGTAGGACTTGGTACTTTGTCTGCATTTCTTATGATTTCATGTCATGTTCTTTTTCACTTTCCATTATAAAACGTTTAACTTTCTATTAGAATATATATAGAAACAGTGACATAATCTTTGACTGTTTGAACATACCTAGACTTTGTTTAGCTTCATATTATTCATGCTAAAACTAGTTTCCGACTTTAAAATTCTCCAAATGTTGGTCTAGTTTTGTGTTTGTGAAGGAAATGGTTCAAAAGTTGTCGTAAAGCCACCCCCTTTACATAACTCATTTATCACATAACTGTGGACAAACGACAAATACAGGGAGGTAGCTATTTGATGATGAGAGGGGTCAAATGACCCCATTGAATATTTCCTCATAGTCTCATACTAGTAATCTATTGAAGTTGGCGATAATCACATTCAAATACTACAATGATTTATGATCCTACTAAATTATTGCATGTGTTGACCCACTAGCACTTACATATAATTTGTTGCAACTCTACTATAATTTTAGTATAACTTTTATATTTTTAGGATAGTTTTAGTTGTTAACCTCTCGTTGTTTGTACAAAAGTCGATCCATGAACTCGCTGGAAACAAAAAATTCTGCCTCCGACTCTAAATGGAGGCACGTTGGGGCGTGATTACTTTCTGCAATGAAAAGTATAAATATAGAAATATGAGTCTATATGCCAATGTTAGGTAATCGACTGAAATAGGTATCAAACTTCAACATCATATTTAATCCATATTGGAACTTTATATGGTTTTGATTTGTAGTAGTGGTCCCTTGATTTTGTGGTCGCGCTAGTCTTTATTCCGCAAATATTCATTGGTTATTTCAAATAGATGTTAGTTTTTAAAACTTCTTGTTTGATATTAAACTAGACGAGTACCCGTGCATAGCAACGAGATTTTATAGCGACACATAGTTTATTGATAAAAAAAGTTTATAGGTTATAAACGAAAAACAATAAAAGTTTGAAGATTTGGAAATTTAACATAATGTTTTGAAACCTGGTTCAACCCGGGTGGTTCAACCGGTTGAACCGTTCCAAGCAAAAAATGGATCGATTTAAACCGGGTCAACTTGCTAGGTTGGGTCGAAAACGGTTCAAATTAAACTGGTTCAACCCGTCCGGGTTTGAAGTGTCCCGGGTCAACCCGGTTTTTGTTTTAATTGATTGTATTTAATTTGATAGATATGTTTTTAATTGGCTGTACAATGTGAATAAATTATTGTACTTTTAAGTAATGGATAATGTTTTGAAACCCGGTTCGACCCGGGTGGTTCAACCGGTTGAACCGTTCCGGTTGAAAAATAGGTCGATTTAAATCGGGTCAACTTTCTAGGTTGGGTCGAAAATGGGTCAAATTAAACCGGCTCAACCCGTCGGGTTTGAAGCGTCCCGGGTCAACCCGGTTTGTGTTTTAATTGGTTGTATTTAATTTGGTTGTACAATATGAATAAATCATTGTACTTTTAAGTAATGGCGTGTTTTAATAATAATATTAATTACATTCATAATTTCCTTTAATAAGATTTCAACATTTCAACATTTCAACAATATTGACTTTTCACTTTTCCACTTTGACTCTTTTTCCTTTATATGCAGTATAGATATCTATGTATTCTAATATACGACATTTTTGTACCACCCAATAAAGCTAATAAAATTAAATGGGCTGATGTGTCATTCCTTATTTATCCTTCTTTGTACAACTTTTCAATGCAGTAATTTTTATACCGCTCCTCTTTAGCTTATTTTTTTTTAAACTTCAAAGGCATTAAAACCTTCAGCGCTCTAAAACTTCTTCTATACGATTTCACATTCAAATCAGCAGTTTCTCCTTCGCATTCAATGTGGACACAATCAATCCCAATTCTTCCTGCAAATCTTCTCTCTATCATTCAATCAATCAATTGTTTTTACAAATCTTCTCTAAAAATATAACGCGTTTCTCCCCTCTTTTGCTATTGTCGGATTCGGAATCAAAAAGCAGTTTCAGCACATATGGTTGAAATCACCTGTTCAAAACACCAAACCACAATAGTTTCGTTCTATACAATAAAGCCGATTTAAAACACCAGCTATCAATTCAATTCATTCTATGATGAACAATTGGTAAGTAGCTTATAATTCCAAGTTTATTTAGTTTCGATTCAGTTATAATACATTTTCCTTGATAATGTTTCATTTAGTTGTATTGTTGCAAAAGCCTAGAAAAAAGAAATTGGGGGAAATCACATTGATGAATTACTTTTCATAATTTGTGATTTATGAATACGAGTGTGGTTAGATATAGTAGATATAAAGACTGGTGTCATTTTTTCTGTGATACATGTTTGTGCCGGAATTTGTATGTGTTTTACAGAGGGCAAGACGTTTGATGAAATGGTATGAAATTTGTTAAACACTTTTTTTTATAGCAAAATTGTTGTTTTTGTAAGTTGTATGGATGAGTTTAAATATATTGTATTTTAATGTAATTCCTCTAAATGAATCATACTGTACCTCCACATGGTTTGTTCTTAATTATTTTATGATATTGTTAATATTGAGGTTGTTTACTAATCGATTGCTCCTTCAGTTAGGTTTTTAATACTGTGGCTATGGTTAATCATTTAACTCATCTGTGTGCCCAAGAGAAGTTTTCGAATCGCAAGCAAATGGAAATCGAGTATTTGAAGGTTTCTTCTGAATGTCTGCTTTAATTTTGACCTGCTGATGTTCCTAGACAAGTAATAGAGACATGGTGGGCTGGGCAAGTTTGGTAGTGGGTACAAATGATAATTTAGTGTATTGTTGGATGTTATTTCTTGAAACTCACTTTTGTATCTTAACAATTACAAAGGAAAAGAATTTGTAATAGATGCATCAAAACTTATGCTATATCTCATTATCTCCCAAGTGCAGTAAAAAAAAAAAAGGAGTGTCTTTAAAGTGCTTACTTCAAACATTTTGTTGAACCACTGCAAGACTGCAATGGTAACTTATTCTACTATTTGATATTATTTACAAATATTGAAATATTCGTTCTTTTAGCAGGGCAAGTGATGTCATATCGTAAAAAAAAGGAGTGTCTTTAAAGTGCTTTTTCATGCGAGGTCAAGGAAATTGATGCATCTGGTAGGTATTCATTCTTACAAATCCAGAAATTTGATTCATTATATTATAACTATTAATTGACGAAACTTAATACTAACACTTGGTATGAATTGCAGGCCATCCAGAAGCAGTTCATTTAGTATTATTTGGTGGAATGGGTCCAAGGAGAATAAGAGCAACCTGTGATTCAACTTTTTTGTGATTTCCCCCATTTCTTATTTGTATCATTCTTTCAGCTATATTTGTTTTTTGCATGCAGAAACAAGAATTCTCGCATGTAGCTTATGCCACAACTGGACCACTCGCGAAACATGTTATGCATGGTAAGCGGCTTCACTAACAAAAGGTACTTTGGGGTTTTGTCAAATAAGGAACCGAGTATAACGTAAAGATTTTATTTATTTCCTTCTACTTTCAAACAAATACCTAACACTTTCATGCTTCAGCAATTCTCTAACCTGAGAAACACTAAGGTAACAATTTGGGCAGCATGGATATAGTACCTTTGTGAAAATATGAGTTGGTTAAGAGGAGTAGGATTAAAATAGGACCAAATTAGCGCTAGATGGTTTAATATTGGGACACAGGTGTTAAGTATTGCCTTTTAGTGGGTAGTGGTGTTGCTGATATGATATGGGTTGGATCATGATATGTGCAACTATTAAAAATTGGTATCTGGTATTGCTAATATCTTTTCTATTTTTTTTATTTATTTATTTATTATTATTATTATTATTATTATTATTATTATTATTATTATTATTATTATTATTATTATTATTATTATTATTATTATTATTATTATTATTATTATTATTATTATTATTTTTGTAGGCAATATATGTTATGCTTTACTTAACCGTGTGCTTGGCATGTTTCTATGATCAGATGATGCGGAAGCGGATGAAATGATCATATGCTTGGAAGACTGGTTGAAAGCAGAAGGCATCCTAAGCAGTGATAAGGATCTTATGAAAAGACACTTATTAGATGTTCTTTAATAATTGGGATCAGATTATGCATGGCGTAGCAGCAAAAGTGCCATCAACTACAAAAAGATTTATGCCGCATATAATTGAAAAGTGGACTGATGTAAAGATGATTAGATGTACTGTTTGCTTATGTGATTAGCGAATACATATTATAGGATGTGAGTTTGTTGTTGCTTGGGTACTTTCAAAACGGGTAACTTTAGAATTGGTCATGCTGACCCACTAAATAGTTTTATCAGGTATTAACCAGGAACTAAACTTTTCAGTAGCAATATATTTTGTGGGTCAATAAATTAATTTAGGAGATCATTTGAAGAGACATGGTGCTAAATTTAGAACCATTTAATGTGTCATACCCAGTGGATCTGACTTATGCATAGATAAGTTTAAAAGTTTTTGTGTATTTGAACCAATGGAGGTAATCACCAAAAATTTAACCCAAATTGATCCATATTTATGTAAAAATGGGTTGAATTGTCTCAACAGGTATGATGGTATACCTTTAAAACTATGGGGCAATTTTATTTTTGCATTATGTAAAAGTAGTTTCTAAGATGAATTGCTCTGTTCTGAATTTGTAGCTTTTATTTAATCCAGTATAATGCATTGGTTTGAAAGTAAGATCATGACTCTATTTTATTGAACATGTTCTAAAGAACTTTGTGATAATAGTCCTTCATAAGAAATAGTTTATGATGGTGTTGAGGAGTATTTGTGGTTGGCATAATATTGTTAAATAGGATGTTCCTATATTCTAATACACTCCATGTGATGATGTACAACCTTATTGTCAAGAAGTAAGCTCAACTATTTTTATTTCCTTATCATACCTTTATATGTGTATTTTGTCTTTTTGCAGCAAGCTACAAGTGTATATCCAAAGTAAGAAAAGATATCAGATCTGCTAATACCTACAACAAAGCTTGTGATTGATTTTTTGCTCAAGCCTCAAGCATAGATATTGCTGAAGCAAAAGGTCAAAGATGTGAGACTATTGGTTGCCATCTGTGTAGCGAAATACATCTTCGGATTTAGGCCTGTTATGCTCAGTTATATGCCAAAGACAGTTGATCTGTACGAGTCTTTGCCTAAAAAAAAGGTTTTACGATATTGTCAACTAAATGTTGTTCATGGATCAAGTAACGGGTTTCGTAATGTTTTGTGGGACACGGTTATTGCAATAAACGGCGGCGTAGCAACGCAAGCATAATTAACTAATTATGGTGTAATTGATCTCTGTATTATATTATGTGAAGAATAAAGGTAAGAAGAACTTATATGAAGTATCCATGTATAGCTCAACTTATCTTGAATTAATAACTTTGCTCACCTTTGAAACATTACATTCTTTTATTTTGAAATTTCAAATGACACTAAACAAAAGTTCCAATTTTGTCTAACATTTAAAGAAAAACCAGCATCGATTATGCCCATGCATATTCTCATGAACGTTTTATATTGTTTAGTATTGAGAAGACATGAAAATAACAACACAAAACTCAGTAATTAAATTCTTTGCATGTCAATGTTAGTATGCTAACTCTTAATTCATATTTAGAATGGTATTCAATCACAAACTTCTTTTACTTTCGCTCCATAAAACGATACCTCACACGTTATTAGAATGGTAATAAAGTAGAACATTTTTTTTAATAAACATATGACATGTTTTATGCCATTTTTTGAATTTACATATAGTATCAATCAGAAACTTCTTTTACTTTCACTTTTTTTTAATACTTATTAGGTGGACATTGGCTTATCGCTTAATTAACGCTCACTACATACATTTGTTTTTCAAGACCAAAATTGGAGGCCAAGATGCATGGGCGTTTATTACATTAATAGTTACAAGCATAGTAGTTTATAGTATCATTGACTTATTATTTATATTTATATCAAAAAAATTGTTCAACCTGTTTACGTTCGTTGTCTTTATTCACACATTTAATTTCTTGATGCATTATTTCTTTTAAAACCCCGCGATTCCGCGGGTCTATAAGCTAGTTACATATATACACCAATTATAAACTGGTAAATATTTAATCAGGTGAGGATCATGTAAAACATAAATGGAAACTGAATTGGTAAGTAGTATCAAACCATGTCACCATTTTTCTCATTGTTAAATTTTAAAATGTAATAGTTTTATAACGGGGTTATTATACAAAGAAGTTACTAAAATTTGCGTGAAAGTTGTCATAAGTGACTAAAGTTTCAAAGTCGTCATTCAGGTTATTGAACTTACGAAAAGCACACCCTTCTATAATTTCAGTGTTAATCGGGTAACTTGAACGCATTTTTTTATATGTTTAGTAACATAAATGTCGTGTTTTTACATGTTCAATGATGTTTATGTATATTCTTTATAGGTTCAGTAACCTCAAAATGATTATTTCATAAGTTCAGTGGACGACAACTTTGAAACTTTAGTGACTTAGGAAAACTTTCGCGCAAACTTCAATGACTTCTTTGTCTAATAACCCTTTTAGAACATGTGCATGCATGGTGTTTGACAGATAGTATAACAATTACTAATATTTTAATAACTTAGTTTTCAAGTTAATATTGTGACAATTCATAAATTCAAAATTTTGTAATGTTTAAGATTTGTCTATAATATTATATTATAATACCCGTATACGCACGAATTTGTATATAATTTTTTCATTAAGCGTTAATAATGATTAATATTTTGTATAGATTTGTTTTGCACGAAAGACAAGACTTTGTTTTGCACGAAAGAAATGACTTTGTTTAACTGACATAGTGTTCAGGTTGATCTTATTTAAATTTAATTATTGATATCATGTTCTAGATATTATATGTGTTTAGTAGCACATAATGACCATGAAAAAATATGTGTCGTTGTTACATATTGAATCTCGTCTATTTATTTTTATCTCACAGTAATGTGTGAGGTCATGCATTCATTTTAAAATTTATATATTCCTGATAATAATAATTTAAGCCGATTTTAAATTCGTGCATAGGTTAAACTTAAAAAGAAGTAACATGGGTCGTTATTTAATACGGATAGTTAAAAAAGAATACTTTATCCGGATATCCTTACTTAATTTTATATAGATGAATAAAATGAGCGGTTCGTATATGTATAATCGTGTGTATTCATTTACATGTCACATTAACTCGTGTTTTTCTTTTTATATTTACAATTTCTTGAAAATACATTGGATTAATATATACTGATAATAGTACTTACAAATAACAACAACATATTGTTGTATTTTTTTATGAAATATAAAGTATATGGGTATAAATTCTAGGGGGGGGGGGGGGGGGTATTGGATCTTTAAAATTATTAATAAAATAAAAACTGATAAATGCACTTTATTTAAAATTTAACAATCAAAATTTTATTAATTGCCGCCAATTTTTTAAGTGTTTTTTTCCCTACAAAATTGATGCGTACATTTTTTTAGCATATTTTACAAATTAGACGAAATTTAATAGTTTGACCAAATTAAGCTTCAATTTTGACTTTTATCAACTAATAAGAATACTCAATCTTATAACCTAGGCAGAATTATGTATTCACATCAGTCACATTACAAATTGTTGGCTTCCTTTTCCAATTTGTGGGATTCTCTTATATAATAAGAGATGTATTTAAAACCATGTAACCATAATCTATAGATTTATAGCTCTCTCAAATCGACGCCATTGTCGTCGATTGGCCAACTAAAAAAAAAAATCAGCCCAAAACAGAATCCCGCCTTACCCAAAAATGAGTTAAAAAATATTTTTACAAAACACACCCTAAACTATGCAACAACATGCGAAAACTACCCAAGACTTTTTACTATTTACGTTTTTTTTATATAACAAACTTTATTTACCAAATATCTAGCGGTTTCTTTAAATAAAAAAGATACCTCCGAAAGGTCTTTCCATTACGAACAAAAAGAGCCCAATATTGATATACTTATGACGTACATATGATTTTATGAAAAATGTTAAAATTTAATATATGTATTTTAGTTAATAAAAGAACTTTCAAAATGCGTTCTTAACCTATCAAATAACTTTAATAACTATAATAAAATTTGTTTAAATCACAGGAGCCAAATATATACACTTCTATGAAAGTTTGAATTATATATAAATAATCATTTTTTATATAACAAATTTTATTTACCAAACATCTGAAAAATAACTAGCGATTTCTTTAATAAAAAATATACCGCTGAAAAAGATTTCAGGATTATGAATAAAATGAGCTCAATATTGATATACTATTGACATACGTACTATTTTATAAAAAATGTTGAAGCTTAATATATATTGGGAAAAAAATCAAAATGCCCCTTAACATACCAAAAAACTTTAAAAGCTACCATAATATTTTCCTTTATTTTTTTATGCAACAAATAGTATAACGGCAAAATAATCTAAGAATACGTTAAATTTTATAACCGAAACTTACCTACAATATTAGTAAGACTCTTATTAAAGTTACATGTGCAAACCAAAAAACTCCGCCACAACATGCAAAAACAAACTCCCAAGAATCCATGCATAACTCATACGGAAAATAAAATTTGGTCAAATGAAACCGCATATATCATAACCAAAAAGCCTCGCCGCAACACGCGGATGCTATTATTCTCGTTTTCATCATCAAAATTTAAAACCCGTTTTCTTGTTCATGTTAATTTTTTTAGAATATAACTATATTTGACCATCACACCAAACTTTCAAATGTAATTCCATTTTTCCATTGTCAAAATTTATTTTTTATTTTTAATTTTTAATTTATTATTATTATTATTATTATTTTTTAATCATTATCGTTGGATAAAACGTATGCTTATTATTGCTCATTTTGCAATCTATGAAATAGTAATATAAAAGATTAAAAAAAAAAGAAAAATAATAAAAAATAAATAAAAGGTATGGACTTATCACTTCAGTATAATTGGATATATGAGCAATAATCATTCCATATCTTAAACATAGAAATTGCTTAAATGAGTGGAGTGATTTGTACAATCTTAAATGGACATGCATATAATTTCTATGTGGGTGGGGGTGCATGTACTAACGAGGAAGGAGTTGTCACTATTCCTTGCCGAACATGGAGACATCGTAAACTTGGTGTTTGACTTGCTACTTGATTTGCTAGTATATGTGGTGATTTGAATGGACATGATGCATGTTTGTTAAAGCTAACAAATATGGCTCTCTAACATCATTGATTGGAACATAAACTTTTTCTTAAAAGTTCTCTAAAAAAAAATACAGAATGGTTTTTGGACATGGTATTATACAACGTGTATTTTGGTGATCAAACCCAGACCTGGGAATGTCTAGTTGGGACTTGGGGTTTGATATTTCCGGTGGGCAAGTCTTTGTAGTCTTAGTGGAAATTAGGGGTGTCCATGGTACTGGAACCGTCCCGAACCGGAACCGTCCCGAAAGAACCGAGAATCGAAAATATGGAAAAAGTGGAACCAAGAACCGTCCCAAGTTTTTCGGTACGGTACTCGGTTCCGGTACGGGAATTTCGGTACTTTCCCACAAGAACCAAAGTGTTTAAATAATTTATTTTTTTTCATCGTTGATCTTTCATAAAGACATACTAATAATGCTATAAAAATACAAATACACACAAAAATACAAATACTCGTTTACTACATATTCGAGATAAGCTTACATTACTGATTTCGAGATAAAATTACTTTCATGTTGATGAATGATGATGATGATTATGATGATCTTTGAATTGATTAAAAGTTAGGGTTTTATTTTTATTATGTGTTTTTAAGTTTTAGAATTTTTATGTTACAGCTTAATAATGATCAAGTTTTTTTCTTCTTAAAAGAGCTATACACATTACAAAATGTCCCAAATAAACCCTATAAAATTTCATATTTTCAAAGTGTTCGGTTCTTTCGGGAAAGAACCGGAACCGGACGGTTCCGACCCGAACCGTCCCGAGAACCGAAATTTTGGAATTTTAGGAACCAAGAACCGTACCATGGTTCTAATATACGGTCCGGTTCCGGTACGGTTCCTCGGTTCTTTTGGACACCCCTAGTGGAAATTCGAATCACAAGATTCTTGTGGGTGATTTTCGAGGGCAGAATACCATTAGAGTAGGTCTTCTTAGTGAGCGTCAATCTTAGTGCATATCGGTAGAGTGAAGTTGTAATGATTTGTAGTCCACCGTAAGGATTATACTTGGTAATAGTATTAGTGTCATGGATTCGCAACTGGACGTACGGATGGTATAAACCCCCTTCCTGAACTAGTATATATCGTGGTGTCTATCTTTCTCGTTACTCTCTCTATATTGTGGTTGTGATTGTTATTGTGTATAACTACTTGTTTGATTTTGAGACTAGAAGTTGTTGAACTTTAAACTAGTTGAAAAGACCATATTCACCCCCTCCACGATTATCATAGTTGTTTAATGGCTATGAATGCCTAATCTAGACATCAAGATTTGTAAGCTTGATATGGTTGATATTATCTTGACAAGAACTTCCAATGTATGAAGATGACAAGTGATCTAAGCTTGTTGTAGTAGATCTTCATATGCAAGTGTGTTTGTGGTGAATGTAAGTGACAATAACTCTAGGCTAGCTTAAGTGATGCAATTTCAACAAATGAGAGTTAGAAGCAATATAATCAAGCGTTTGCGAGGGTTTTTAAGACTATAGAATGTGTTAAGTTACATTGCAAAAGCTCTAAATGGTTGCTTAAATAAGCAAGAAAGAAGTTGGACAAGAGGTGGACGACTCCATGTCTCCTTCAAGGGGGTTGTCTCTCTAAATCACAGCCATAATCTAACAAAAATCTATCCATTTTTTAGAGGTCATTGATGTCTTGTTTGGAATATTTTCGATCTAGTAATGCATGGGAAAATATTGAGATAAAGAGGCTTTGTTGATTTCTTAAAGTGTCAAGCATACAAAGCCTTAAAATGGCTAATGCAGTTTTTATGCAAAATCATTTTTGATGTCTTCTTCTTTCATCTTGAATTATTACTAAAATGTCTAATCCATCTTTTACTGAAATATTGGTTTTGAATTACTTACCAACAAGGAAAATTCTAGCTAGATGGTCAAAAATGATTTGGTCTCATTAACAAAATAAAATATGCTTTCCTTTAATCGGGTGTTTATGTAAATTAGGTGAGCTCAAATTTGATTCACTTCTTCAAGTGGAAGATTTTTGCTAAAAATGGATTATGAAAGGTTTAAAGCAAGAACACATTTCGTTTCATCCATGCACCACTGACATATTGGAAGAAAAGGGCAAAATAGTCAAAACACATATTTAGTGGTGCATGGATAAAACAAAATGATGTATAAATCACTTATATATTTCTATTCAGGAAAACATAACGATCTTAAATCACTATCGGTATGTTACATGTTTGGCTAAAAAACTTCCTTTCTAAATTTAAAGTTAATTTTTTGAGTAAATTGTAAACATTATTTAAGTGTTTGTATAATTAAAGTTTTAACCTTATTTATTCCTGTCATAACACTATTAACAAATATCATTATCCGAAGCCAGATGTCTAATAAAGTTCATTCTTTTTAAGGATGTCTAGAAAAATGATTGGCGAAAAGATTGCAAAAACTCTCTGAAATATAAGTGTTAGACAGAAATCCTCCAGAAAATAATACTTATCAGTAGAAGATAGTTAGTGCCAACAAAATTTATTTACGTATTTATAAAGAAATGGTGTAAAAGATGGAACGAAAAGTTGTCATAAAGCTACAATGGAGGTCCATTATTGTTGCTTGTATATTGTATAATGGGTAATTCCGAAAGTAGTCTGGTCGCCTTAATGCATCACTTTCTACATCATAAATTTTTAAAAGTTTAAAATAGACCGAGCGACTAGGCAACTTGTACAATGCAACCATAAGTCAACAAATTGTCCACTTATGATACGTGAATTAATCTTTATTCGATTTATTAATAAGAACACGTGTAAAACGTAGACACGAGTTGCCTAATAAACGAGTCGCCGTCGGTTTATATTTGACTTTTGAAAATAAAAAAGATATAAAATGATATACACTAAGGTGACCGTTCTATTTTCAAAATTTCCCCGTTGTATAAACATATATCCTTAAGGTATAGATATAGTAGTGGTAGCTAGAATGCTATTCTCCACTTGCTAAAAATAGCAAGCATGTGGCCTTGTGTGTCATATGCGTTGCAGCCATCATGGCAAAGCCCCACGATATAAATCCGCAATCAATTAATGTATGGTACATGGTTGTCAGGATCTCGATCCTCATCTTAGGATTTTACGATTTTACGATACTTCAAAGTAAAAACGATCCGAATCTTACATAGGATCTTTAAAAGCTTAAGATCTTGTAGGATCCCGATCATAACCATATGATCTTAAGATCTAATCCGATCCGATCCTATTTTCTCGGATAACAAACTAAAAAACTGCAAATTTCTGAATTATATTTTATAGAATTTAAAAAATAACATGTTAATGTTATTAAACATTTCATAATCATAATTTAGAACAACATTTCGATGAAACATTCATATAATTGTGTGTTTATGATATATAATAATTTGTAAATTTGTATAATATTAAAAAAAATATTAAGAAAATGACATTATAGTAGGATCTTAAGATCCCGATCCGATCTTACGATCACGATTTTGCAAAGACGAAATCGATCCTGGGCAGGATCCCGATCTTGAAAACCTTGGTATGGTACTTAGCTCGATGGACGAAAGAAATTCATTTACTTTTATGTGGATGTGAATTCAAATTGATGTCCAATCAAATGTCAAGTTAAACCGTTCTAAGATAAAATATTGAGTCCCGAATCCTGATGATAGATTTAGAAATTTAAAAAGGGTAGATAAAATTTTTGCTAATTAAAAGTTATAAAAAAAGTCTTAAGTATCACAAAATATTAATGGGCGTTGCACGGATAAAAATGCGTAAATTTTCAAGAAAATGTACATTGTGTTAGCTAAAATCAAGTGTAGCATGTGCCTCACCCATCACTACATTTATGATACGTCCCGTTAAGGTTGTATAGATAATAGACATCATTTCAAGCGGCCGCGAACTCTTTAAGAAGAAAAAAAGAAAGCTGGAATATTATTTGATTGAAAACTATGACTTCATTCATTATAATAGCTCAACATATATACCGGTTAGGATAACCCTTACAATGATAACACATATCCAATAACGATTCGATTACTTATCCTAAACAATGATTCAAATACTTATCCTAAACATAATATACTATGACACATATCCTAATCAAGGCGTAACACTCCCCACTCCTTCAAAACCCACATTGTCCTCAATGTGTTGTCTTAAAAAAAGTATTGATTTCGGGATCCCAAATTTTGAGACGTTTCCTAAACATTTGTGTTTTCTCTTTCAACTTGCTCTCAAGCTCGATTGGTAATAATGGCATCACTTGATTTCATGTTTTACATTCTTTCCATTCGGGTAGAGCAAGCCACAACCCATTGCCTCGTTTATTCGCCCACAACACTCCCACAAACACAACTGAATGTGTATCTCCATAAGCTAACCCCATTAGTGTAGATGAGTAATACGTGTTAACAGCTCACTTGGACTTTCTTGATTCCTTCTGTCTGCGAATTCAATCAATCCCAATGTCGGTCATTTATTCTCTTTTTTCAGCTTCGTTCGAGTCTATTTTTCTTCTGATTATGGAATGTAAAACTTAACAGTCTCTTCAATCTTTGTAACTATATCATCGACGGTAGTAGCTTTTGGTACAGCTTCTGGTGCAACTTCAGTTGCAATTTCGGGTGCAACTTCTGATGTTGCGGAAGAATCAGATGCTTTCTTTTGATATCCACTGAGTGTAGCTCTGGTTGTAGCCGGTCATTGCTCCGTGAAACGTTCTTCCATTAAGCGAGCTAATGAAAAAACTTCATCTAAAGTTGTGGGGTTTGACTTTAAGAGTGCACATTGTAAAGCCGGTTTAAGTCCAGAGATATGAAACGATTTAAGTAAGTTTTTTAGAGATCCCCGTTGATAAGGATTTATTTAATACATTTTTAAGGGATCATTTAAGCCCAAAATCATGTGAATATGATCGAATATTACCTCAAATTGTTTCTTTTTGTATTTTAGGTACTTGGGACGAGAATTCTGGAATTTGACGCTTTTTGGACGAATTTGGACAATAAAGCGAAGAAAACAACAAAGTCGCGAAAAACCTGTCAGAAAAGAAGACCTGACGGCGTCAGCTTATGCATTGTGATGCCGTCACCCTCTATTTTGAAGCTAGAAGAATTTACACATGTTGCTTCAGAAATAATTCAAGGATTTACAACTGACAGCGTCAGGTGTATTTTGGAGAAAGACGTCACGTGTTGAGATTACAAGTGACGGCGTCAGGGCTAATTTAGTGACGCCGTCAGAATGGCGACTTGCACAAGATGAAACCCTAAAAGCAGCGAGCTGTCGGCGTCAGGATACATAACCTGACACCGTCACACATGTAAATCTATATATAGTTTTCGATTTTTATTCATTAAGTGTGACCCTTTTGGAGACCCAAACCCTAGACGAATTTTACAGTATTTGTAAGGCTTTTACAGCCTCTTTCATCCATGTTTTATTGAAGATAAGTATTCCCTTTAATTATTCAATATGTCTATGTATTGTTTGATTATGTGTTTATCTTCTCTTCTCTTCTCTTTAGCATGCTAGCTTAAATTCCCTTGTGTTTGCTTATATCGAATGAAACCTATTTTTTTTTGGGTAAAAGGTCAAAAGACCCGGTAAATATATTACTCCAAAAAACATTTAAGTACAAAGGATATGAGTGAATCTCATATCTCAACCCATTACATAGGCGGAAAAGCTTACATAACAAGATACTTCCTATTCTCTAAACAAGAAAATAAACCATACTCCAAAGATAACATTAGACTCCTATTAAAACAAAATTACTTCATACCAAGGCCTTGGAGTTTAGTACCATACATGTCATAAAAAGCATCCAAATTCCCTGGAAGATCGTATACCTGATCCGCATAGTCATCATAGTGATAGTCAACATAATCATCTTCACGATCGTGAACACCACCAAATAGGTTCATTGACTCATCAAAAGTGTACACAACCTCCTCTTCATCACTATCGAAATCAACAATCTCTCCCACCTTAGAGAATGGGTTAACCCTCTTAGTAGCAGAAGTAGACGGAGAAAAAGAAGAACTGGACATACTAGCCGCGACCTGCACCTTCTCTTTCACAACACTTACAGTCTTTTGAGACCCATCCACCTTAGCTTCTATTACCCGGATAATCAACCTTTATAATAGGATGACCATCACCACCACAAGAGTAGCTTTCCCATCAATTATTAGCTTTTCAAGCTCCACAATTTTCTCAACAATAGGAGTAGGATCGGCCTCCTTAGCTTCCATTGTACTGCCAGAATCCAACTCAGCCCCATCCTTAGCCACGACATCAGTAGGAATGCCATATTCATCAGTATCGATCATATTAAGGGCTTCAAACGTATTTGATGTAACAATCTTCGTCCCACTCGTACTAACTACATCAACAACCTTCTTCTATGTAGTATCCACCTTCTTAGGTTCAGGAGGAGGCACTTTAGGTTGATACCTAAACTTAGGACCAACAACAGGTTTACTAAAACCTTTACCCGGTCNCATCAGTATCGATCATATTAAGGGCTTCAAACGTATTTGATGTAACAATCTTCGTCCCACTCGTACTAACTACATCAACAACCTTCTTCTATGTAGTATCCACCTTCTTAGGTTCAGGAGGAGGCACTTTAGGTTGATACCTAAACTTAGGACCAACAACAGGTTTACTAAAACCTTTACCCGGTCCACTTTGGCTACCATTCTTACCCTTGTTTTTGTGATTAACACTCTGAAAACCATCACTATCCTTATGTGTAGGCTGAACTGGAGGAGGAACAAATTTAGGACAGTTATCCAGAGTACGACCAAATAGCTTATAAGTGTGACATCGAGGCGGTTTCCACTCGTAATCAACACGAACCTTTTCAATACTTGAACCCGACCTATCAAGTAGGGGTATTTCAACAGTGAGACTTTCCTTAAGCACCTCATTTGCATTCACTTCAATCAAACACCTAGCAAAACTATTACGGCCCCAAGATTCCATGCACATTAGACTAGTGTAAGCATCAAGCATTTTAGGAGTACCAATCAAAGTGGCAAGAAGACTGAAACCATCATCAGAGAACATAGCAAGTGGAACATCATGAAACTTAACCCACACCAGAATATTAGTCAAATTCTCTTTAAGAAGATTGGTATTCATAGTCCACGGTTTAAGAATTATAGGAACATTCCTAATCATCCATGGCCCATTTTCAAGGACATCTTCTACACCTTTCTTAGTGGTAAACTTGAAGAAGAAGAAACCCTTAGCATTCATCATAACCTTTTGAATACCATACTTAGCCCACACATTGCGTACATAATAGTCAACAACCGAAAAAGCAATCCGTTAACCAAGAAAGTAACCGTAAAGAGTATTATCAAAACGAGCATTTACCTCTTCAATCACTTTCATAGGAACGGTAAGATCCACTCCATTAGTTTTGTTACAGCATTCCAACCTACAAAAATTAGAATTGTGCTTCTTAGAATCACTAGACATTACACCCGTATTTGAAACCGGCTTCACATTAAGGACATTCGTAGATTGGGGGTGTTTCAAAACATTTGAGGGAGTGTTGTTAACAGAATTAGCAGCCACGTTACCACTATCATTAGAATTAATCGTATCCTTATGGGTACCAAATTTTTGTGGCTTAACACTAGCCTGTTTTAAAACACTCGAAGTGTTTATACCATCATTAGCCAATTTCTTCGTTGGGTCGGCCACTTAAGAAGCTGCTACAACGCTTGGTTCAAAAAAACTCGTACCAAATTTTTGTGACTTCAAAGCAACATCAAAACTCGTAATCATCATTAGCACCATATGTATTGTTCTCTTGCCCGGCCGCATGATCACCCTGCTTAGTATAATTTTTACCACCCCCTCCCGGATCCAAAAACCCCGCCTTCATATTCACCGCATGCACTCAATAATTAGACCACAATAAATAAAAAACAAGCACGTCTTGTAATCCAACTCCACCCACAATCCCCAAACGATCTTGTACGATAACAATACTCAAACCCCAACGATCAATAGATAAATACGTATAACTCAAAATCTTGAATTAATAGATCATAACAATAGAAAAAGCATGCACAAAAGACAAAAAGAATATAACTGTAACCCTACAATCGTAATAACAAATAGTGTACCTCACCGACCCACTATGATCTTTAAATAGTTAATAAATCAAAGAGCAATTATGAGGAAGCAAGACACACAAGGAATTTTGAACAGTCGATAGTTAGGAATCGATATCCTTTTTCGCCGGAGATGGTTTTTATTTAAGGTTTTTCTCTAATGAAACCTAGTTATTGATTATTAATGCGTTTTCTACTGTTTAGTTGATTGCTTCACGTTAGACTAAGAAAACTGGCTGACTTCTATTATAAAACTAGCTTGAACGTCTTAGGAAATGCAACCATATCGTGCAATATAGGTTTTTCTCGTTGTATTTAGTGCATGAATTGATGTTTATGAGCCTATGATTGCTTGATTAACTTAAGGTTATAGGTGAAATTGATATTCGTAGAGTTGGGGAATGTAGCACACCCCCACGACTGGTATTAAGGAATACAACGTGTGAAAACATAGAGGGGGGGTGAATACGTTACCGTTTAAAAACTTTACTACTTGTTGTATCAAATGTCCATTTTAGCTTGTTGTAATATGAAAGACGTTTCTTGTTGTTTATGACCAACATAACTTAATACATGTTATCACACAAGTACAAACAACAAGTCACAACACACACAATCACATAATGCAAACATCAAAGCAAAGCAATAAGTAAAGGGAAAGTGCAAACCATTCACGACACGAGTATTTATCGTGGTTCGGCTACAAGGACCTCTTTTGTCCTTGCCCTACGTCCACGCCCCGAGTACCCAACTCGAGAGTTACTTCACTAGATCAACAACCTCCCTTCTCGGCGGAGAAAACCTTACAATCGTCGCTTACACTTTTACCGACATTAAGCTAGATGTCGAGTTCTTTTACAAGGGTACAACCACTCCCATCGTCGCTTACAATTTTACCGACACAAAGCTAGATGTCGAGTTCTTTACCAAGGGTACAACCACTCCCGCTATGTTTTGTGGCCCAACATAAAAACCTTGTGTTTTATGGCACAAACACATAAACCATCTAATCTATCTTGAGATGACATAATGATGATCCATGACATAAAAGTCTAATGGATGTAAAATGACTAATCTACATGAACTTCTTGAATAAGAAGTCTTCAATCATAGAGGATGCCAAGTGCCCTTGAATCTTCATATGTTGGAATGCTTTCATGAATGATTACTTCAAGATCTTTTAACCTTCTTGGTGGATCATGAAGTATGATATGCTTACAACAAAGATGAATGTTAGAAGCATTATGATCATTATAGAAAGGGTGACTAATGGGTGTTTTTACATGGTTTTCTACTACACTATGTGTGTGTGGATTTTCATCAAGTTTTCAAGTGAAAACAACTTGCTCTATTTATAGGCAAAACAAGTAAAGAAAACCATGTTCTTAAAACTAGCAAAGGTAAAAACCATGTTCTTAAACCACTACTATTTTAGTCAACATTGACAAGACTTTTAACTTAATGTTGACAAGACAAGACACATTTAAAAGGATACTTCCAAAGTGTGTAAGAACTTCATGGCAAGTCAAACACACAACATATTCATGAATGCATGATGTGACAAGACACATTTAAAAGAATACTTCCCTATTCATGAATGCATGATGTGACAAGACACATTTAAAAGAATACTTCCAAAATGTGTAAGAACTTCTTGGCAAGTCAAACACACAAATGTCACATCTAGTAAATGATATTTGACCAAGGTAATTTTCAAATATAATTTTTCATTTTATGAAAAATACATTTAGACAAATGTATATACTAACTTAAAAAGATAAGTTACTTGTATATGAAAAATATATTAGCTAGCTATATAATATTTAGTAAGTTACTAAAAATGTTTTATGTACTTATGTTGTTATAAGACACATTTTTATATATTGTAAACTTACTAATATTATCTAGACACCTAATGTGACACTTATTCTATTTGACCCCTAAAGTGCACTTTGACACTTAAAACACTTAAAGACCCTAAAAGTATTTTAGTCATTCTTAATGGTTAGTCAAGGGGTTTGATCATAATGCTACATAACAAACATGTACGAACCTGTGTTGTAGCATACGATGACTCGAGACGTTGAGAGGTGTTGAATGTTTGTTGAGACAAAATATGATTACAAGTAACTTGTACATTTTACGTTATGTATCAAGTTATACGTTTGTCATCAATCAAAACAAACGAGACCGTATAGATTAAATATCGTAATATTTGCACTAACACAACGCTTCAACTAAAACAAACGACGTGACAATTCAACAATTCAATAAAAGATAACTAGAGAGTAGTGACATCTAAGTAAACACGTTTGTCCTACCATAAGAAGTTCACCACATTTACTTTTCTTGTCATTTTAATTTTAAATATAAAGTAGCTTTTGGGTTAGTTGGATAGCAACTAATTCCACCCTTCCCTTCAAAACCGAGATTTAATTTGCTTTCTAAAAAACATCAAAACATAAAAAGAATCATCCCTCATCTTTAGACTTAATTCAACATACACTTCAACACTCTATTATAAAAATCGGCCCAGGCGGCCGATTAATCCCCGCATAATTGCTGATCGCTCACTAAGCGCCTTAATTTATCATAATCGGCCTATTTAATCGCTTTGGTCAAAGATCTCTTAAAATTGGTCAACAAACCGATTAATCAGACAAGATCGAACAATTCGGTCTAATCGGATTAATCGGACAAAATCACTGAAAAATAGGTCAACAAAATTGCTTAAAAATCAGTTAAAATCGCTTAATAATCGGTCAACAAACCGATTAATCGGACAAAATCAGTCAAAGATCGCTTTAAAATGGTCAACAAACCGAGTAATATCTATATTTGACTTTGAACTTTGAAGAATTATGTATTATGTTTATATTTGAACATTTGAAATATTTGAACTTTGATGCATTATGCTTATCTCATACATATAATAAAATATAATATAATATCTAAAATTACAATTTTGTGCATAAAAATTTTCAATCCGATTAATCCCCGATTAGTCCCCGCCTAACCGATTAATCGCTAGGCCCTACCCGACCGCCTCACTAGCGCCTAGCAATTTTTACAACCTTGCTTCGACCTAACGACAATATTCCCCTAGAGAACGGTTAATCCCCCGGATTTACCTATACTACACTACAACAATCAGGTACACTGCCTAGAGGATTGTAAAACTTTTTGCGAGGGTTACAATCATCGCATCACTCGTTACTCGATTTATAAGTATCTTAAACTCACTCTGAAATTCGGCCACCGTACCTATTTGCAAGAGCTTAGATAGTGTGTTCCGATCGCTGCTGCCCGATACCATGAACAGTAACTCGAAGAATAGTACCTCCTGAACAGTAACTTTTGAATAGTGATCGATGAATAGTAACTTTTTATTTTATTTATTGGAACCCTGATTTGGTAGCTCCCTCAATGAGGACTCTTAATGAAAGCACCAATTGATAACGACCCGTTAAGGTTGTATTGATAGTAGGCACCACTTCAACCAGGCGCGAGCTCCTTATGAAGAATAAAAGGAAGATAGAATATTATTTGACATAAACTATAACTTCATTCATTATAATGGCTCGACATATATAACGGTTGGGATAACCCTTACAATGATAAAACATATCCAGTAACGACTCAAACACTTATCCTAAAAAATGACACAAATACTTATCCTAAACATAATCGACTATGACACATATCCTAACCATGGGCGTAACAATTTGGTCCGCTCCTGTTCTCGATAAAATAAGAAAAGTCCTATCAAATGAAACCCAAATTATTTTGATCACTTACACTGAAAAAACACTAAGGCAATATTTAAAGCCAAATAGGGGAATATTGTTGGGCCAATTCAGCGCTCACTGATTCTTATCTAGGATTTGAATTAATTAAAAAAATACTCTAAGTGCATACAAATTCCCTAAATGAAAAGAAATATTCATGGAGTCATCTTTAGAGTAGTCAGTGAGTGATGTCAATAATGTAGGTTTCTGGTGGTCATCCGCATGGCTATAAAACATGCACAACAGAAAGTAAACACACAAATCCGTGCAGACAAAAACCCTAATAGTCAAATCTTATAAACAATTATATTACCTAATTCTATCATGTATGAAGGGTGTTTAGAAAATTTACTTGTTAATCTTGTTGTACGTAAGCTTCTTTAACCCTTTCAGCTGCATGGAACGCCTTATGGGTTTGTGGTTTTGTCTTTTATTACCCTATAATATTTATCCAGGATATATATTATACTTTGGGTGATTACCGTTTAACCCTTAAATAAAAATAACACTTTATTTGCATTTCCTCGTTACTTTCATTTCGTAACTTGTTTCTTATTATAGCTTGCTGTTCTATTTAATGTGTACGGTGTGACCCTTTGGAATTTCTGCGAGGCATGTGTGAAAGTTGTTGTGTTGTTTGCACAAAAAATCTTTTCAGACTCCACTTGTGTAAATACATTAACATAGGATTGCTTTCACTATACCAAGAGGTCCCGTGCAAGACACTGCAATACCTCACTCACAGAAACCGATTCAATACCCAAGGTAGTGATTCTCAAACTCAACAACACTTCAACTAAGTTCGGGTATATGACTGTATCCCTTCACACTTTGTCGATATTTTTGAAAGTACTAGAGATGGATATCGTTAGGAATACGATTTTTGTATAAGAAAGATTCGGTCACCCCAAGTATGATTAAGCATTGTTTAGCTCGTAGTAGTTATATTAGTTAGTAGAACGTAGTTTAGAAGTAGTTAGTTCGCGGAAGAAGGACTGGTCTTTACCCACTGTATACCTGATCCGCAGCCCTAGTGGCACGCCCAAGTGGCAAAACCCATGTACATATATACCCTCTCCATCCTTGGAGAGGGTGAACCTCCTTAATCTATTTTCTTTTTTTTTTGATTTTCTCTCTCTAGGTTCCACTTTCTCTCTCTCTCTCTTTCTCTCTCTAAACCTCTCTTCTTCTTCTTCTTATTCTTTTTTTCTTTCTTTCTATCTTTCTACTATTCAATCCATATACATGAAAACCAACTATGTTATGAATATGTGTATCCTACAATTGGTATCAAGAGCCAAGGTTTCATCTTAGGGATCGTTTGTACTCGGATTTTGTATTTGGTTTTTTTTGGTTTCTTATGGCTCGAATAGTGTAGCTTGATCTTGTTTGGTGATTAGTAGTGTTAGTTGCATGTACTTTCATGTTTAGGATCACTACAATAGCTTAGTTTGGTCTTTGGATTAGCCTTTTCATCAAATTCGTGGCTGGTTTTTGACTGATTTCGTGGATTGTTTGATGATGTTCTTGATAGAGGTTTGCTAGTTTCTTGGCAGAGGTTTGCTCTATATAGGGAAAAGGACAAAATTATAGATGGTGACTGTTTTGTCTCGTTTCAGCGGTTAAGTGTTAGTTTTGTCTTAGTTCTATAATCTAAGCAGCGGTTTTCTCATTTTTTGGGGAGTACTTTACTGTTACGGCTAAAAGACAAAATAAATAGGACAAGTGACTGATTTGTTTTTTAGTCCAGTGGTTTGCTACTCTTGGTCCAGCGGTTAACTTTCTTTTGTCAGAGGTTACTTTATTGTCACTTGAGCAGCGGTTACTTTTTCTTTGTAGCGGTTAATTTTATTTTATACTTCTCCTAAACCAAACGCTGCCCATTTATCACCATACCAGCGGTTAACTATCATAGCGGTTAGTATTAAGTCAGCGGTTACTTCGTATGTCAGCGGTTAGCTCGTTTAGTAGCGGTTACTTTTTCTGGTGCTTTACCTTAACTAAACGCTGCTCAATTTTTGAAGACCTCAGTTTCTTTTGTTAATGACGAATGATATGTTAAAGACCTCAGTTTCTTTTGTTCGTGGATTAAATTAAACCTCCAGACCTTCAAAAGATCCAGTCCATGCATAAGAATACATCATTGATCATTTTTGTAGCAATAATTTTTATAAGAACTATTAATGAATGATCAAAACAAGTATAGGGATCTCAGAGGTACTCTCATGCTTTTCATTAGTCCATTTCAAGAACAAACACAAGAGAATATTCTCATCACAGATCTGACAACAACAAACGTGAATAATGTTCTAAAACTGATCTCAGATTCATCTCTTTTGGTACTCAGTAATTCGTCCTAAGACTTTAACCATAGAGATATTCTTCATTGATCGTTGTTGAATACTACTTCAACCCATATCCGATATTAACGAAAGACAAATAACAATTGTGTTATCATCTTTGTTTCATTCGGTTTGACATATATCAATTACAAAAAATATAAAAATAAAAGGTTTAATACCTACCATGTCCTGATCTTGTGGCATCTCTTTTCTCGTCACGATTGAACAACAACGAACAAAGGGACGAATAGATATTTGGTTTTCATTGAGCAGATAAAAGGAAGAAGGGGTGTCGATAATTTTTTGTGGTTGGCAGTATTTTTTTTGGTGACTGCGTATTGTGTTGGTGTATGTGTAATTAGGGTTTCGGCTCATGTGGATTAAGTGGTGTTTTATAGCAAATTTTTAGGGTTGTAATTTCTGATTTTGTATTTGGGCTGCACCTGTTTACACTCAATTGGGCTGTATCGGATATGATTGGGCCGTGTATATGCATTTGACCAGCTGGGCTCGTACACTCACCAGGAGCAATCGCATTTTCTTAATAGTTGTTGGTATTTATCGGGCTCTACTTTTCGTTGTGGTATATTTGAGTTGATCTAAAATCTTGTGGGAGTATTTTCGGGCATAATTACTCCGAGATTGAGAATTGTTTTTGAGTTGAGATATTCTTCAGGTATTATTGGATTTATTGGTCCTATTACAGGGTTTATTCGGATCTCAATATACTCGCACGTTGTCTGAAATTCACTGTGACGTGTTGGCTTCATCACTTAACCACAATTCAACTAAACCATTATCAATTCTTCAGTGTTTCACGGTTTTTTTTTCTAAAATCCTGTGCACTATCACATCATGTCCTCTACTTCAGACTCTGCCAAATCTGAGATACTCAGATTGTACGAGATGATTAAACATAAGATTCCCAAAAATGTAAAACAGATAAACGTGTTTGATTATATGTGTGCCAATGGGGATTCTTTGTGCTCAAATTCACAAGAGAATGAAGTGCAACAGCCACAACAAGTGCATCACGTTGGTAATGAAAGCTGCATAGAATGTTTCCGATTACTTCATTCACACCTCTCAGTACTTTTTAAGGGAACTAAATTCATATGGGGATACGAACGTGCTTTTGCAACACTCTTTGGTCAAGATGTTCAGATCTTTACAGATACAATGATTCTTAACTTAGATCAATTGCAACAACAACTTGACCAAGGAATATCTTCCAAAACTGGTTCCATGGCTGCTCTTAGTGTACTCAACAAACAACTCCAAGTATTCTTTGATTCAACATTCACTATGGAGTATGACCATTACAGTGAGATGACTAAAAAGTGCTTTGCTGATCACACGGGAATTGAGGTTGACACGTTCAGAGATATACTCATCCAACTCATGGGTGATGTTCAGATGTTCATTAAGGAAAGAGCACAGCTCAGGCATTTGAATGACGACAAAGTGAATGCAACTTTCGTGCAATCATGTGATGGTATTAATGACTTGGGTAATGCTTTGGAAGTTGGGTTAGATGTCACGATGAGTAAAGAATCAGAGAATGTTAAGCTTGACACTACCACCAGTTCAGTGACTCTAGTCACCCATGACATGAATGCTGAATCTAGACCGGTTAATGAACAAACGTCATGTGCTGAGGTACCCTTAACTGTTCAACATAATGTGCTCTCTAATGAACGGGAGCATACTGATCAAATCAAACTCACTTATGACACAAATTTGTTGGAAAAGACTGATAGCAATACCATGTCTAATTCAACAAATATGAGTCATAAAGGGGAAGAAAGTGATCAGGATGCTGAACGTGATAAATTGTTAATTTCTGTGTTGACGGCTGATGCTTTTAAATCAAATGATATGGTTGATAAAGAAACTTTTAATGAACTTTCAAAGAGATTTTTGCAACTTGAAAAACATTGTATTTCACTTGAAATTGCAATGCAACAAAAGGAAGAAAGTTTTCAGACTAATCAATCATGTAAAAATCCGGAACTTCCTGATTTCTGTGAATTCTTTATGATTAATGATTTGAAAGCTCAGCTAGAAACAAAGAACTTGACAATCAAAAACCTGAAAAACCGTATTACTGAATTATGTGATATGTGTAATGAAGTTAAAGCTAAACATGATCGCGCTGTTATTGGATTGGAACATAATGTGGCTAACTTACTTGCTAATAATGAGACTTTGAAACATCAGTGTAATGAATTGTGTGAGTCTATCAAAGATACTAAAACTAAGACTTTAGAACAGATAACATCTTTGACTGCCAAAAATGATGATTTCAAAGCTTAACTTCTGGAAAAGGGTTTCACAATTGCAGCTTTAAAAAATGAGCTAAGAAAAGCAACAAGGAATAGTGTGAATACTAAGTTTACAAAACCATCAATCTTGGGGAAACCAGTTTCTCAACGTATAGAAACCAATCCATTATTAGGCAACCGACTGCTTTTAGATCTGAACGACCAATATTTTCAAAAACACGGTTTGCCTCCCAAGTTGATGCGGAACCAGTTTTGTCAAAACTAGTCACTCCACATTATTTACCTAAGATCATTGCTTCTGGTTCTGCTAAGCCTCAACAAGTAGTCACTCCTGCTCTCAGCTCCTTTAGGATTAGTTCGAAAACAGTGTCAAAACCGAGCATTAAGATTCAAAATTCTTATAATTTAAATGACTTGGACAAGAACTATAATCTAGAACAAGCTAGAAAAAGGGCACTGCTTCATAAGGATGGAATCTTAGGTTCACAACCTTGTATGATGCCTCCTAGGTTATTGAGGTACACTGCTAAGACTCAACCGGTTAAATCTAGGAATAACGTTAAGTCTATCACTATGCATAAGACACTTAGCAATCCTAGATCTTGCCAAAAGTGGATGCCAACTGGTAGAATTTTTAAGAACGTCGGACTTAAGTGGTTACCTACTGGAAAGTTGCTCACTAATGGCAATACCATGGTTGACCGTGAAGCCCCTAAGGGTTTGGATACTGTTGTCACTAACCCATATATATGCGATCAAGTTTGTGATGTTAGTGCAGGTAGTCCTTACTCAGTTGCAGGTACATCAATCATTCACTATATGACAAAACTCAAAGTCTGGAGGCCTAAAGCAATCATGTCCCCAGCTTCAAAAGGTTTGGAATGTCGATGTTGATGCATGTGCATTATGACGTCTGAATACATCAGTTCAGGCCTCGTGCTTCAATGACTATGACGTCTGAATACATCAGTTCATGCCTCGTACTTCAATGACTATGACGTTTGGACAATTCAGTTTAAGCCTTGATTCTTAATTTCATCATTATGGTGTCTGCTAACAACACTTCAGGCCCCGTTCATCATTGAAAAGAAAGGTGTACAATTCAGTGCGCCTTATCTTCGGAAGAAGAGAAATCTTCTTGTTTTGATCATCTTCAACAACATGCCTCATGATTTCTCCATGTTCGTTCATTCATCAAGTGGATCTACCTTTCTCTGATCGAATTCTTATACACTTGGTCAATCAAAAATTACAACCTCGTTTGCAATTTTTGAGGGGGAGAAGGGTGAATGAAATACATGATTAATAGTATTTTTCATTCACTTGCTACTCGGGTGAATGAAATACTTGATTGATAGTATTTTTCATTCACTTGCTACTCAATCAAAAATGGCAAACTTCGTATGAAATTTTTGAGTGTATGCTTATTCACTTACTTTGTATGCAATTTTTGATTTTTGTGCGGATTCAATCAAAAATGGCAAACTTAGAGTGAATAAACTACATGATTGAGTGTATTTTTATTCACATACTACATGATGATTGATGCTTGAAGAATGGTCATTCGACTCTCCTCAGACACCTAATGCTCCATTTACTAAGAATGACTGGGATTTATGTTTGATGAATACTTCCAAGCTTCAAAGAATGTTGAACATCTAGTTTCTGAAGCTCATTCTTCGGTTTCTATTGGCTCTTGGCTCATCTTCTTCCATCTCCATTGAGCAAGATGCACTAGTTTGAAGTATTTCTCAGAATACTCACGAAACCCAATCTCCAGTTTTTCTTCAAGGTGTTGATGATGACTATCATGATAATGAAGCTGCACATGAACAATGATCTGTCTTCCGGTATTCCTTTCCCAAAACCGGACTCCGAAGAATCCCCTTCTTTATGGATTGTTGTTCCTTCTAATGTGCACGCTATAAATCAACCACAAGAATGTAAAGAAAATGTCGGCTAAGATTTTGGAAATGGAATGTTAAGTGATCACAAGAGTTTACTTGGTATTGTTTATTTGAGATTGAAGTGAAAGTTTACGGGTATGTGTACTTAGTATCTTCGGGATCCTTGTTCGAGCCTTTGATCTCTACATTGACGATGACTTGGGTATCTAGTTATTTTGGTAAATCTTCTCTTCTATTGCCACAAAATAACTATCATATTCAGTGTCACAACTCACACGTTGTTGTCGGTATTCAAGAGGTGATGTACGTCTTATACTCGATGGTTGGATGGTTGAAGAGTAAATAGTACTTAGGGATTCGATGCATGAAGTCTCTACACCGATCTTTGTCATACAATGGTGCAAGTTTAAGTCACAAAAACGGGGAATTCTACTTCATCTTCAAGTTGGGAATATCGGGTTTACTTCACAAAGTGGTATTAGCAATAGCCGACTTTTCATGAGGGTTGATAAGATAGTCATAAGAGAGTTTTTCTGTAGCAGTTGATTCTCACAGGATACATCTAAGCATATGTTGTTCTTCTCACAAAATTTCAAGTTGTATGTGCATATAATGTGTGGCTGATTCTGAAGTATCAAAAATGGCAAAGGGGAAGGAGACATACATCGGAACGCACAACGAGTACACATGATGAGCTTTATACTTCTTCCTAATTGAAGTTATTCCAGGAAGTTAAATGTCATAACCGCAGAGAAGATCAGTGTTCTAACTCGTTCTTTTGGTGTATTATTCCACCTACGTGGGGGAAGAGATGTAAGAAACAGTTTCTGATGATAAAAGAGGTACAAGTGTGCTTCAGGTTCTTGAGCTTCATGTAATGAGACTGATTGCATCACTTCAACTACTTGGGGGAACTGGTCTCTGGATACTTT
Source organism: Artemisia annua (assembly GCA_014162995.1). NCBI lineage: Eukaryota > Viridiplantae > Streptophyta > Magnoliopsida > Asterales > Asteraceae > Artemisia > Artemisia annua. The sequence goes on from LBNU01007650.1 coordinate 29,813, forward strand.
TGGTATGCATTACTTCAGCCTTTCAGCTGGAAGAAAAATGAGAAGAACTATTCAAGCGTGAGATGATACTTTGCTAAGCTACCAAAGCTTTATAATGAGGAGACTAAAATTCGACGATTTGGTGGTGCCTAGTGGTTAACTCAGCTGTGAGATTCTAGTGATTTGTTAACTACTTGCGCTTGGTGAACTGTTGTAACTTAAGTCGTTTCGATTAGTCGGATTGTAATTTGACGTTGTAAGTTAATCCTTACGACTTGACTCATTATGATCGGATCTATTGTAACTTGACTTGTCGCAACTTGACACTTAGTGCAGATTGTGACTTATCCAAGATCTCACTCTAAGTCATAATCGCATATCACATCTTTCGGTTTCTTTTGTTGACTTTAGTAAAATCCCGGGAGAGAATCGATCTCTCGGTTTAAGTCACAAGAGTTGTAAAACCCCACTTAAGATTATTTCATGGCATCTACAGCTTCAGGAACCTCAAAAGCTTTGGTGGTGAAAGTTTAAGAAGTGTTGATTACTGTCTTCTTCAACGTACCGACTAATTCTCTCTGTTTGGTACTAATGTCAACATCTTCTTAAACCAATCAGTAATTGCTCAGGGCTCAAGAATTTCATGAATGAGTTTATCGGGATAGTTAGATTCGGGAACTACCAGGTTGACACAATTATGGGTTATGGAGATTGTGTCGTCGGTGACTGTGTAATTTCTAAGAGAATTGGATGGTGTTGATCTTCTCCAAGGCAAACGTGTCACTACCGTGTACACCATCTCTATTTGTTCGACTAGTCACCTGCGCTAACGAAAGAAGCATGCCCACAAACCCAATACTGTCAACATCTTCATGGAAGTTCTTCATACCCTACAAAATGACTACCAAGATCTGGAAAGGTTAAAAGCTAAAGCGATTGTTGAAATATCTGGTGGTTATGCTTCAGATCACAAGGGATGCCGAATCTACGACATACGAACCCGACAAATCTTGGAAACCATTCACGTCACATTCTATGAGCTGTCTGAGCAAATGGCTTCTGCACACATCAGTGTAGGGCCCGCTTCTAAACTTTTGTCTTCTGAACCAACCAGTTCAGTTATTGTATCCCACTCCTACATGTACCTTATGTACCATCTACCGATAAGGATTTGGAGATCTTCGCTAATCAAGTGGTTGATGAATACTTTGAGCCGCCAATTGGTGATACACCGGTACCACCAGCCATCGCAGCTCATGTTCCAAACGATCAAAATGGTCCATCTTGTTCTACTTCAATGGCTCAAGACGCTCCATCAGCAAGTCATTCATCAACTTCATCATACATACAATCTCCTTCCGTACATCAAGGTACTGCAGTCGACGAATCGTTTGAAGTTAATCCATCTGCTCCACCTGATGTTGCTCCGTTCAAAGACACATTTGCTCCTGAATCTTCATCTAAGGCTTCTTCTTCAGGAGATCTCAACACAAGCACATCAGTGTCCTAACCACAACCACATGATCTTCACTATAATGGGAAATCTACTCAACCTGTGTCCACTCGAAGGCATCTGGACACACTTGCCTTATGGTGTTTTTATAATTCCATACAATTCTATCGTCTCTAAGTATGGGAATTGGCACCATCTCCAGACTGTGCAATGATTATAGCTCTTAGATGGATCCTTAAAGTGAAATCTGATGAGCATGATAACGTTCTGTATACAAGGCAAGGGTTGCTGCTAAGGGTTACCAGTGGTGTGGTGAAACTTCACTTCGCAAGGACAGAATTTCAGCTGGCAGATTTCTTCACTAAGGCACTTCCGGGAGAACGGTTTCGATTTATTCTCCAGTAACTTGGTTTGGAGAGTCTCATGCCAGTATCACTCAAAAGTCTTCAGGAAGGGAATGAAGAGTAATGGATTCGCTTCAAATATCCTTTTATATAATATAAAACCCAGAAAAGAAAAATACAAAAATATAAAACCTATAAAAACCATAAAAATCAGAAAAACTCAAAAATACCAAAAATAGTTTGTTTCTTAGGCATGTCTTCTGGCATCGTCAGAAGTTCAAAATGTTTTCAAAACATGCCTATATGGCTTACAGTCATTTCAGGCTGTAACCCGCGCTTCAACATTATGGCTTGCAGTTACTTCAGACTGCAACCCGCGCTTAAATTATGGTTTGCTATTACTTCAGATAGCAACCCGGTTTTCAAAATCCGTGAAAAACACGTTACCATGTTTTCACTGTGTGCGGATTATCCGAAAAGTTGTACGCTTCAGTGCAACCTTTCTAGTAAAAGAAGAGAAGTCTTCTTTTCCCAAAATCTCTTTCTTCTAAAATTCTTCAAAAGAGATTTTGTGGTGTACAAGGTGGCCATCGGTCTTAAATTTTCTCGAATACGTTACCGCTCACATTAATGGCTATTAAACGTTAAAATTGAAAACGGGTCACTAATTGAGGGAGAGCGTATTTGCTCAAAATTTCTGTACCTTTAAAAACTTTGTGCACCAGCAACAGTGTAAAACCGAAAAGTGTCTCAAAATCAGTAAACGTTTAAAACGTATCACATTTCTCTCCAAAGCTTCTTCTAAAATCATTTAAATCAATTGGGATCACAAAATCTCAAAAGATTTGAAATTTTATGATCGGGGGAGAGAATGTGAATTAAATATGAAAACTGATTTAAATGTGATGTTTTTGGAACTTAAAAGGATGTTTTTGAACTTAAGAGAACGCTCCCTTATGTGCTAAAATTTTTAAAGATTTTGGATTTTAATCAAAGCACATATTAAAGGGGGAGCAAGTGAATAAATGTGATGTTTTTGGACTCAAAAGATCGCTCCCGTATGTGCTAAAATTTTAAAGATTTTGGATTATAAACAAAGCACATATTGAGGGGGAGCAAGTGATTAAAAAATGATGAATAAATGATCTCAAATGAAAGCTCACCTATATGTGCCAAAGTTTTAAAAACTTTCAAATATTGATTTAATCAATGTGCACATATTGAGGGGGAGCAAGTGGCTAAGAGTCTTTCGCGTGTTTTTACAATAATAAGTAGAAACCGTGAATTGCTTATGACTCATAATTTGACTCATGAATTGACAAAACATGTAAAGTCGTGAATCGAAAAGACTAGTCCTGGCCGGGTAATAATTTCAAGCTGGTTTACCAGTGATGTAAACGTGTCTCGAAGAGGACTGGTCCAAGTAGAAAGTACCGTTTCGAGAAACTCTTCTTAGATATATACTTTGACGGGTCTAACTTCCTTTTTAAGGAATGTTAACAACTTCAAGTTAGTTATTAGGGCTAGTTATCACCTAAAAACTGATAATGGATCCCTTTAACTAAGCAACGTAAACGTGTCCCTAGGGTATATGTCTATTAAGAGCCGATCAATTCAAATAAGTGCGACTCACCCCGACATGTGCAAATTTCTTTCTTTACCTATGAGCACATGTTGAGGGGGAGCATTTGAAAAATGATAAAACTCTCAAAGTGTTAACAAAATGTGTTTCTTAATCATAAACACTTTGAGAGAATTTTCAATGATTTGGTTATATGGCGATTGTGTAAAGATACCAAAAGACCGACCACTTTACTTTAAATGCATGGAGTTATAAGGATGGTAAGGTTAGGTATATGTTCCCATGATCCACTAGAACCGGAGGGATCTTCCCAGGGACAATCCAATAGATAGATTAGAAGTCCTTAGGAATGATTAAAAAAAGGAGAAAAGTGAGAAAGGGAAGAGTGCCGACTGAGACTGAGCTAGGACTGGAACAAACCCAACAAGGTTCTAGTAATGAAGTCTCGGTAAGCACTGAAGGGGTTGAAGAATTAAAAAGAAATGAAATGAGAAAGGGTGAAAAGAAATAGCCCTCCAATTATTCAACCTTAGGGCAGAAACCGGGTTCAATTCATATGCTACTGATTGTTACTAAGGTAACATCGGTATTGAAGAAAAGACGTCATGGACCCAGTGACACACTGCACTACACCTTCCAACCACTCAAGTTCTCTTAAAAGAGCTTGTTTCATTCTCACGGGGAACCGGTGTAAACTATCGACTAGTCTCTTAGAGCTAGTTGATATTGAAACAGGAGACCCCTCCCTAGTCTCCGCATAGGATAACCAATGTGCACTTATCGAGTCTGGAGCCAAGAGATGCATCAAAAGATCTCATAGGAACACTTGATAATTCTACACTGGTTGTTCAACAATAAGGACACTAGTTGTAATATTTTGAGTCCTACGCAGATCTTAGCAATCTGCCAAGAACACTTATGAGGGAATATACATAAGTATTTCCCAGTGATTAAGTGGAAACTTCTGCCAGGGTCAACATCAAACAGCCCTGACAGCAGGTCACTTCGGTAATCTCTTGTGGATTACGCTTAGTGTTTACGCTGGTGTCCCAAAAGGTCTACAGTCGTGGGGTGATCTCCAGCGACTCACCTAATCGTTGGTGTACTTCNATTTCCCAGTGATTAAGTGGAAACTTCTGCCAGGGTCAACATCAAAAAGCCCTGACAGCAGGTCACTTCGGTAATCTCTTGTGGATTACGCTTAGTGTTTACGCTGGTGTCCCAAAAGGTCTACAGTCGTGGGGTGATCTCCAGCGACTCACCTAATCGTTGGTGTACTTCGGTATGTCAGTGAAAGCCCTTTCGGAGGCATCCGATTAGGAACGGCCTTGGTAAGGATTAGAGAAAGTCTTCACACTATGCTGTTGACGATCTCGAAGTCCGAACCTGTAAGTGCCGGTATGTTTATTACTAACCAAGTTTTATGCAGCTTAACATACCAAACTTACCATGTTCACCACCATCACTCAAGTTCCACATGCTCATACCAAGATCTAAAAGGAGACGTCAGAACTTGTCAACCATGGAGATCTACTCAACAAAGAAGTATGAGCATGTTGGAATGGCGTATTCGCACCAGAGACAAAGATGCTGACGATTGATGCCGATTGCAGAAAAGATGCCGATTCATCATTTCATTCTTACACTTCAACATCAAATCTAAAGATATCATGATCAAGTAATGGGCTTCACAACATCACAAAGAGACAGATCCACTCAAAGATGACTTGAAGCTAATTATTTGGATAAAGAACGAAGAACAGAGTCAAAGATCATCATATAAATCAAGGAAGTCATCTTGAGTCGTACATCAATGAAGAATCAACAACTACGAGCTACAAAAGCATCTACAAAGATCTCAATGCAAGAATTCAAGAATGATTTTCAGGGGTGACCTCCCTTAGGGGGAGATTGTTAGGAATACGATTTTTGTATAAGAAAGATTCGGTCACCCCAAGTATGATTAAGCATTGTTTAGCTTGTAGTAGTTATATTAGTTAGTAGAACGTAGTTTAGAAGTAGTTAGTTCGCGGAAGAAGGACGGGTCTTTACCCACTGTATACCTGATCCGCAGCCCAAGTGGCACGCCCAAGTGGCAAAACTCATGTACATATATACCCTCTCCATCCTTGGAGAGGGTGAACCTCCTTAATCTATTTTCTTTTTTTTTGGTTTTACTTTCTCTCTCTAGGTTTCACTTTCTCTCTCTCTCTCTTTCTCTCTCTCTCTCTTTCTCTCTCTAAACCTCTCTTCTTCTTCTTCTTCTTCTTCTTCTTCTTCTTCTTCTTATTCTTTCTTTCTTTCTTTCTATCTTTCTACTATTCGATCCATATACACGAAAACCAACTATGTTATGAATATGTGTATCCTACAGATATATATTCTCGTAATACTTTCATCATTTCTTATTCCCGTGATACTTAATTTTCTCTCCCATAGTGTCCCAAACACTTTGTTGCATGAGCATGCTTTTCACAAATCAGTAACACACAAGGGCCCAGGAAAAATATCCTTATCTCCAGTCTATTTCAACTTGGAGCTGTAAATTGCCATCTCGACCAATAAGTCATCATCCCCTTACCTCCCATTGAGCTTGACATAAGTACACATTGTTACGCTTTTTATACTGTAACTGGAAACTAAGTCTAAATCCAATGAGATATAAAGTCGAATTTCTTACATCCTCAGGTCATTGGGATAGTTCGTCATGATCAGAGAACGCCAATAACTTCGATCCATGTGGTCGCTTCTCGATCACGGTCACATCCAACATTTGCCTAGAAAATGCATGTGGAACTCAACACCTCCTTGAAATGTCTCTTGTTTCACAATAGCTGCTTGCATTATCTCGATCTCTCACCATGATAGATAGCTAAGGACACCTTTTATAATGAAATGTATTTCATTAATAGATTCAAATTATGCTAAGTAGGATCTCATAGTAATGTATTATACGATTTTCACGAGTCTATGACATTACTCTCGATTCACGGTGATTGATTTAGCTCGTACCAGAAAGTGTTTAGGAGTTATAAATCACTATTTAAACTTTATGGCGATTCTTCCTAGAAGAACCCTGAGCCTCCCTTCCAATCCTTTGGTTGTCATTGTCTTACTATTTTTGAACCTAAGAGTGTTTAGGTTCCGGTGATTTAGTCTGCTCGATGATAGACTTAGCTAGAATACGACTCACTCAGCTTAGCGTTTAGCGATGCACTTCATTCTACTAAGATTGAGTAGAACTGAATTCTGTTAAAAATTAGATCCGAGACTTTTTGTTACCGATTCTCCTAAGTCCCTAAGAACTTAAGTATGAGCTCTTTTGAAACTTCGATGTAGTTGAGTGTTTCCTGATTTATAGTCCCTGACGTCGAATCTTTTAAGTCACATAGTTTCTTAATTTGTCTACAACCTCAAGATCAACACGTCCTATCATGCCAAACAATCTTGCCTCATTGAGCAAGGTATGTTTTGTTTAGTGATCTTGAGATCCTCCTACTAAATCTTGCAATACTATGCTTGATCTTTAATTCCTGTCATGCTTTATACTCTTTAGTTAAACGATTTGAAATTAATTTTCCACATGCTTTCGCTTCCATTGCTCAACTGTGAGCTAAACTCCTCCTTTAAGTCTAATGAAGGACCTTTAGCTTGAGCACATTAATTTTGATCATATTTAACTTATGGTAACCCAGTTAGATGTTCCACCCGTAAAGCATCTCCCAGCTTTACCTGAACATTCCAAAGTCGATACGAGATTTTACTTATCATATGCAAACTCATGCCCTTTTGAGTTTGACTTACAGATCTGAAATACTACCCAGTAGTATATGAACTTTATTTAATCTCTAGATTTCTGGAAATAAGTTATTTCTCTTTTATAAGAAATATTCTTTATTAAATATCCCAGATATTTAATTTATTACTCATGGGTTACACGCCTTGATTCTATCAAGATTCGAGAATTAAGGCATTACCTTCAAGTAGTACGAATTTTATAATATTTAGATTATGGCTGAAATGTTCTTTAAGTCATTCCATGACTTCTCTTCAAGTAGTACGAATTTTATAATATTTAGATTATGGCAGAAATGTTCTTTAAGTCATTCCATGACTTCTCTTCTTTTATAAAATCTATCCTAGATAGATTTACTAAAGTAAAGATTCTTGTTATCTTTAAACCTACATGCCAGATGGATTGTATCAAAGCATACTTTGAACTTCCATCCCAAATGGATAGCATCAAAGCGTTACGATTATCTTTGATCCTCTATCGCTGATAGATTATGTTAAAGTATATCATGTTGAGCTTAAAAGCTTCCCATGAACATTTCTTTACTTCACAGTTCTTTTCAGAAAACCCATAAAGTATGATCATCACTTAATCAAACCAGATAGATTGTTTGATATTTACAGAAACATTTATTTGAGATAAATCTAAGTTTTTCCTAAACTTACTAGTTACGGGTTTTTAAAACAGAAAATGCCAGATATTTTAAATATCAAATAAAAATATTTGAAACCTTAAAACATTAAATAGATAAAAGTTTTTTAAGAAAGCCCTAAAACGGGCAACAACCAGTTTTAAAATTACAGAAATTTGAACATTTTAAAATCCTATATCCCAAAGTGATGTACAATCCCAGCTGTCATCTCGATGAACGATCCCAGCTGTCCTCTTCTGGAAAACCTTTATGTCCAGTCTCATCTATATTTTCACTTGATGAAGCATCAAATTCACCATAGTTGCAAGACGTGCCTTCCTTCTCTTGAAGCTCTACAATAAACATTGTAAACATCAATTCATTTTCTTGTGAATTTCAGGCCACAACAATGAAGGAATTATAAAACAATCTATAAAATATAGATACCTGTTTCTCTTTTGTGGAACTTCGGGTCGCAAATGTACTCGAAGCATTTTCCAATCTTATGCCCAGACTTTTGGCAATAATAACACTTGGAAAACACCTTTCTCTTTCTAGTTCAAAGAGGAACCCCTCAGTCTTTCCAGTAACCCACTAGTCATTCACCTCTTCAGCCTTTCGCTTTCTTACCCCGTTAGGTTTTACCCTTAGGTCATCCTCATCTTTACGTACCAGCTCGTAAAGCTTCATTAGCATAGTCTCCTCGCAAGTCTCCAGAAAATCAAGTAGTTAAGAACCATACTCTACTCGTAGAGACTGCATCATACAGAATACCATAAATGTATCACTCATAGGATTACAAATCTTCCGAAGATGATTGAGAAATCCTTCCATCATAGTGAAATGAAACTTTATAGATGTGCCAACTCGCAGGTGATAATTTCTTAACTCAAACGTGAGAGCAAACATCTCATCCTTGATTCAGGATGAATATCCTAAGGAGCTCCAGGTTTCCAATTATGTTGGACATGAGGTGACCCAGTCACTGTCTCACCATAATTCATTGGGTAATAAGGCATTTTAGGTATCTTATCAATGAAACTGTATCGTTCATGCCTCGAGGGGTTAGCCCAGTCATGGGTATCAAAACGATGATGCAACATGTAGTAGCATGCCATCTATAGTTTTTAATAAAGACAATTAGTGAATTCAATCATTTTATCGTAATAGCTACTAAACCTTATAATTTCACATATCACATCAGGATCTATATTAAACCATCACAAGGCACCTCACTAGGGCGCATTCTACCATGGACAGTTTTTAGGTATGTGTTTTGCCATTACCAATTGCCTCCCAGAGACAACTCCTAAGGCTAAGACTCTGACACCAATTGGGCGCACTTAGTCTCTTCATGCAACCTTGGATATGCTATGGAGGAATGCCAATAGACTCTACCATAAAAGCCAGTGGCCTCGCAATTCATTAATCTCTGTTACGGCATACGACCAATGAATCCAAGAATACTTCCCCCGAGTCAGCCATGTACCTACAGACACCGTGCTAGGGCATCAACTATCTGCAGGGTCTGAGCTAAGAGAGAGGAACAGTTTATGGACGATGCAATAGTCTAAGATTACCATAGGGTGATACCTTAAACCCACCAGTTTAGAAGTCCTATTTTTTATATCCAATAAGAAAATGATTTTTCACAAAAAGTCGTTTTATGTATGAACTATGCCTGAGTTCATTCCACGATTTGAATTATAGTTATAGATGTCGATTCTTCCATTTTAGTATATTTTATCAGGTTATTACAAAAAAATCATGGTTAAGTTTAGTGATTTGCAGTTAGGGTTTTGATTCGTTAGACAGAGAAAGTGTGTGTGTTTTGTGTGTTTGTAGTTGGGGATGAATATTTGGGATAATGACACCCACGGGATTCTGGGGGTGGTTGGGGTGAGTTATTGTGGAGGAGAATTACTATTTTGCCCGTTTATTTTTTATAATGTTTTATCTTGACTATTGGATTAAGGGGATTAAGGGTATGTGAGGTGGGCATTAGCCCCATATAATGTTTGTAAAATAACCCAACTCAAATACACAATACAATATAAACAAGTTTTGGAAAAGATAAACAGGGGATGGGATTAGTGGAGTCGTAGTCCTTGTTTAGTAGTGTCTAGTTCTTCTTAGTAATTAGGTTATCATGCTTGGAGTTTCTTGTAGGTGTTTGTTGTTGTTTGTTTCACTACTATGGTCGGGTGTTCATTGTTGTCTATTGAGTGAGGTTGTACTGATCTTCTCCTTAAAGACGAGTCTCTTTCAAACAAACTTGTCTGTTAAAAATAAATAAATAAAAAAAAAAAAAAAAAAANAAAAAAAAAAAAAAAAAAAAACATCATAGATAATATATCGCTAGCTATCCCACTCACATAGCGGTAATGCACAATCATATCAATTCAATTACTATGACGGGTAAAAACGGGCAAGGTTTTCCTTATTCATGTACAAATTTTCGACTAAGATGTACACGGTTTAACTATGGTATCCATGTGACGGTTTCTGGCCATTTCCTTTGCCTACTCCTAATGTGTGCTTAGTGAGGTTTGAACCTTAAACATCTTGTGAGTAGGCAACGTTCATATTTACCCCAAAGCAATTACTATGACCTTCCATGAAATATAAAATGTCCAAAATGGGGATAATTTCTATCAAATTTGAAACAAGTAGGAGACTCATTTCCATCAGTGTTTACTACCAAAGTGTCCTACTGGTAAGACATTATCAAGTCTGCACAAAAGTTCTAGGTTGAAAACTCACGAGTTAGATATCTTGAGGGTGGGCAGGGAATGGGTTCTGAAACAGTCACGGGGATACCCTGATTTGGCCGCGTATATCTTAGTTAAAAAACTTGCCTTTAAGGGTAACTTAAACAAAGAAACCTCAATTGTTTCTACTTGCTACATGGGTTTGCATGGTTTTGATAATGTTCTCATAGGTGAGAACTAGCCATTAATCGGTAAAACATTGGTTCCAAACAAGAAAAATATAAACCAAGTCAAGAGCTTGTGTATCACTATTTTTTTATACAAAAACATTAAATGGATTGACTACAAAAGTCAAACACCAATGCAAACCAAGTTCAAAAGAGTCTTCAGTTGACTTAAACTGGTCTGGTTTTATAAGTACTAAAAAAACACATTGCTCATCTACTGTAACTTTTACTCCAAATTTCATACACTTACCAATAGACCATAATCTTGTATAAGGTCCATCTTCTTCTCTCTATCACTCTCACACACAATCACTATATATGAATACTTTTTGGTTACAAACTAAATGATTAACATTTAAATAGAAAGATTATGATTCTATTAAATGGTATTAAGAAATGTGATTATGACTAAGAGGGTTTGTTAATTTAATGAAGAAAAGAGTCATTGTCTACTTTATAAATACTCATCAACCATCCCACTCCCCTTACCATTTTTTGCATCTTTCCTGTTCAGATTTGTGGGAAACCCTCTAAAAGCAGAGAAAGATAAAAAAGGTGTTGAATCTGGTTTCATTTTTTTTTAACCTTCAATTATTAGTTTATCTCTATATCATATAAAAGTTCAAGAAATTTGGTGTAAAAAAAGTATTTAAAATCAGTTATCTTTGTTCTTTTTTTCCTTATTTCATGTAAATCTTTATATGGGTTCGTTAAAAAACCCAAAAAAGAAACAGATCATGGAAATATTTAATGTTTAGGATGTTGTTTGGGCAAAATGAGCTAAATTTTCTTGAACTTTTTTGGAGTTCTTGATACTGTTTATTTGTAGTTATAATGAAGTTTATGTAATTTATAGAATTGGATTGTTTTACTTTTGGTGATTTTTTATTTAAGTTTGATTTTATGTTATAGATGTCTTTACCGGAAAATGACTCAGGGGAAATATCTCCAGAGAGAAAACTAGGAAGGGGAAAGATTGAAATCAAACGGATCGAAAACACAACCAATCGACAAGTAACATTTTGTAAGCGTCGCAACGGCTTACTCAAGAAAGCTTATGAGTTATCAGTTCTTTGTGACGCCGAGGTTGCGCTAATCGTTTTCTCTAGCCGAGGTCGCCTTTACGAGTACGCAAACAACAGGTATGGTTTATCGTTATTTGTGCATATAACAAATCTTTAAATCATGTGATTCATCTATTTTGAAGAAATCTTGCATACCCAAAAACGTTTTATTTGTGTCTATTAGTTTTGAACTAAAAAATTGGTTTTAAAAGTGTTGAATTTGCTTTATGTCATGTGTTTTTGGGGGTGTATAGTACATGAATGAATGTTGATGTATTTGTGAATAAAGATTTAAGGAACCTAGAAATAACAGGTGTTTGTGAGATTTTTGAGTTTATTTGTGTTGCAGAACAAAGATTCATTTGTCTTTCTTTTTTTTCTGCTTTGTTTCTTTACCTCAATGAGCTAATCTTTAGTTTTATAAATTTATTTTATTACTTCTTTTCTTCTTTGTGATCCAATATTTGTTTCATGTTTTGGTACCTACAAGATCTGTTGCTAAAGCAAACATTGGATATGTTGTAAGCAAATATGCAAAGATTTAGGAAGTGTATTGCAGAACACTGAGATCATCTTCCTATCTATCTTTCCTCCATTGTTGTTTAACCTCTTTCTCTCTCACACACACAAAAAACATACACTTTTGCACACACAGAATACAAACACACAAGTAGTAAGCTAGGGAAGGCCTACAAGATGTTGTCAAGTTCCTATTTGTTCAAGACTTCCATCTTTTTGACACTTCCTTAATAGACATATATGTCAGTTAAGCATCACCAAAGTAATATGATTGGACTCTCAGAAAAGAGATGTCATCAAGCCTTGTCAACAAAAACCAAAAAACTTTATTAGGTTCTCAATCAGTTTAAATATTTTACATACATGTAATAATAAAGTTTCATCTTTCATATGCCATAAGAGTTTCAACTTAACCGAATTTGGACTTGTACCAAATCTTTAAAAACCTTTTGTCTAAAAGTAACCCTAATCACATTTATATTACTAATAATTAGTCAAAGTATACCTAATTAGGGTTTTTATTTACAATACTTGTATGTGTAGTTTCTTTTCATTTCCGGTGATAACGATGTTTTTGTAATAAAATGAACCGCACATGCACGACTTCATGGTTTTATGTCAATACAAACTGGATCAAATCAGCGGTCTTTTGTCTAGGTCAAAATTAGGGTTAATACTTAATTTACATCAAAGGTACCAAAAAACCAGATTAGGGATGAGATATATAAAAACTTTAAAATGTGGCTAATATTGAAAATCAGTATATTCTGCAACAATTGTATATAAAAAAGTTACTTTTTGGTATTTGGTAAAGTTTAGGGTTTACCACTGACTTAATGTCAAAATTCTTTAAATTTGCTTAACATCAAAATATTACCTTTATTAACTTTTGTCTTTAATCAAATACCAACATAAATATTTAACAAGAATAAATAAATAAATATTAGGTGTATGGGCAAGATTTGTCTCAACAAGAAAGAAATCTTGGCTTATGTCACAACCCAGATTTCATTTCAGTTTCTTGACTTCTGACAAGCTAATGAGCTAAGTTCAATTCTTGCACCTTTTGTTTTTATTTTTCTTAACTTTAAAAAACACTTCACGTTTACATAAACATACTAAAACAGCAACCTAAACATAGACCAACTCAAAAGACATAGATAGTTTATCAAGTTAGGGGATAGTACATATAGATGTTGCATATGTGTGTGTGAATGTGAGTGTGTTTTAGTGTGTGTGAGAGAGAAACAAAGTACAAGTTCTGAGGAACCAATGAGAAGCTAAGGTATCTTATGAGAGTTCATCAATGGCTCTGATTAGCTCAGACTTCACAGTGTAAAAAAAGTAACAAAAGCAAACCCAAGGAGGGTAAAAGGGTGAGAGTTAAATGCATTACCCATTGTATAATGGGTTCTTGACACGTGGCAAAGATCTGCCCGTAGGAATGTTTGTCCAATCATAAAGTAAGGACGTGGCAAGGACAACCAATCAGTATCTTCGAGAAAATTAAGGTAAAATGTATACATAAAAGGAATATAAATAGAATCCTTAAGATATCCGAGAAAAGTGGGATTTTATTCACTTGATTGATGGTTTTTTTAATGGAATCATGATACTATTTGAGCAGTGAAAATGCCTTTTGATACAACAGTTGATAAATGCTGATAGGTTTTACTGTGCAAGTGTTTTGTTGCCTTCATCTAACCTTTGAATAAAACACAGTAACAATCTTTTTAATAGTTTTGTCAACTCAATATGATGTGCATAAATCTTGAATGCATATTCAGTAAAAGTGCCTTTTCTTAAAAATGATTAAAAAAAAAGGAACTTTTTTATCAAGAAAAGATTGATGTAGAGCAAAGTAACATATCTATAACACAACACTCACAAACAAATGTAAAGAAACAATTTTGTTAAATCGAAATTTGATCTGCATAAATTCTGGGTGCCCATTCATCAAAAGTGATGTTTAAAACATACTCTAATGGTACTGGATATTAGAAAAAAGGAACCCGAAAACACGAACATCTTGTCCCAGAACAATCAATATTTGCTAGAAAATTGTTTTATTTAGATTTAGATTGGCAGGAACACCCGGGGTCAGGGCGTTCCCGCCAATCTACACCTTTTGTGGAATTTAGATTTATAGTATTAAAGAGTCTTTCTCGAAACACCCCATTTATTTTCGGGTAGAAGTTTGTCTGTTTACTGTTTACCTCCCCATACGTTGTTCCGAAGGCATTAATAGTGTTGCTTTTGTATTTACAATATTAGAGAATCAGTGTTTCATATTGGGGGCTTCTATTTTGTGCGCATGTTTTTCAAATGTTTTTGTTAAGTTTTATGTTATATAAGGAAACGGATTTAGTTCTTCTAATCAAAATACTTTGCAATTTATTCGGTATGTAAAATTATTGAGTTTCAACCTGAAATGTCACTCTATGATAAACAAATACTCATTGGTTCTGGAAACTTATTTTTAAAATTTGACTAATAAAACTCTTGTAAATAGAAACAAGTGACCGAATTTCTTTTATAAGACATATAAATTGCGCCAAATGGAACATTTTAGTAGGTTAATACCCGGTTAGTGGTCAAACACCTTTGTGTCCTCACAAGAGGTATGAGGTTCAAACCAACCTCGATAGCTACAATCTTGGGGGTGGTCAAGGAAGGGGTTGGGAACAGGCACTCAGATACCCCGGTTAGGGCGCATACACTAGAATTAAAGACACGGCCTCCCTAAGTAGCCTGAACAAAGAAAACCTTATATATTTACCCGTTTAACAAGATTGGGGAGTATGTAGACCTACACTTAGATGACACGAATTGTGTCAATTGGAAGTCAATATATATAAGATCCTAGTTGGTAGAATTACACAAGACAACATTAGTAAATACATGAGGAATATTCGTTTCTAAGTTTTTAGATGGTCCATGGCTGTATGGAAAAGGGAATGACTGATTAAAAAGAAAGTCTAGAAGCTAAGATTTTGCAATATTTGTCTATGGCTGGTTATGGTTATGGTTATGTGAAGAAGGTAAACGCCGAGATACAGGAAACTTCAATTCTGTATCTACAATCATATAGATGGTTTTTCTTAAAGCACACATCGTTTAGGCTTAGTGCTTAGCACATCTGCTACAACGGTGGTCAACATTATTGCATTAGATATATAGTTGTGACAATGAGAGTTCTGTATAGCTATCTTTTGGGATGAGAAAGCTTGTAATAAGTAGATCAGTCCTTTCGAAGCTGGAATGTTACCAAAAGTAACAAGGTTAGCACTAGATGAATTTTATGAAGATAACATGAGGATTTGTTTTTAATGAAACACTAGGTATCTCGTTTTAATCTGTAATTCTCGCTAGGGAAAATCAGCTCCTTAAAAAGTCATATCCGTTAACCAAAAGGTCCACAATTACTCAAATCATGGGAACAAGACCTCTGCATAAACTAATGAATTACAATTGTTACCCTGAAAACGAAAAGAAGAATTCAGAGCTTTCTATACCTTAGGATCTATACAAGTTTTAAATATGTTAAACTATAAATTTGTTACCAATCTAGGCTTGCTAAGATCCTTTGGAAACTTTTAATACTGTCGTTAGCACCAATATCATAACTAGTTAATACAAACTCAGTTTGGAATATGTACCTGGTGGAACAGAGTAGATGCATACGTCATAATGCTTTGCAGTTTGAATAGATCATCTATTTAAGGTGCTACCATTTTTTTAACATCGATATTTTATTTTAATTTACAATTGTTCTGGAATATCTGATATTCCCGAACTTATTCAAGTAATTTTATAAAAACCGAAGCTTTAATAAAACTCAATGCTAGAAGGCAACTAGCAACGCGGTAGAAACATTACAGCGGATTACATATAGAACGTTGGTTACAACACGTCAACACCGTTCAACCCATTAAAACTGAATCCAGTTAACCATTAGTATAATTAGCTAAGTCTTATAGTGCATAACAAGTGTTGTCTGTACTGGTGACATGTTTGATGGCTTATTACATAGATTGATGTTGCGATTGTATATTTGTTTTTATATAATAATCAAGTTTTATTGGTAAAATAGGAACTACTTACATTATGCCAAGCTCATTTAGTTGCTGAAATTAGTGACTGTTTAATGATTTTTGGTTTGCTGTTAATCAGTGTGAAAGGAACCATAGATAGGTATAAGAAGGCATGCTTAGATCCACCAAGCAGTGGCTCTGTTGCTGAAGCCAATGCTCAGGTAAAAACGTTAATACGGATTAGTTATCTGAACAAGTCGCTAAACACCTCATTTATGCATTTATTTATGTGTTGTTTTCTTTAATGTAATAAAATCATCTGACTTTTGATATGGCAGTTTTACCAACAAGAAGCTCAAAAACTGCGTCAGCAAATCGCCAACCTTCAGAACCAAAACAGGTAGCATTTAAAAGTCCAGTATATATTGGTTAAGCCTTCGTGTGATTCATTGGGATCAATATCATAACCTTTTGTGAAAAGGCAATTTTACAGGAACATCATGGGCGAATCGCTTGGGAACATGCAAGCAAAAGATCTCAAGAATCTTGAAACCAAGTTAGAGAAAGGCATTAGCAGGATCAGATCTAAAAAAGTACGTATAGACCTCTTCATTTGTAAATCATATTTATATATGATATTCAAAAATCTAACATCAATCTTTCCCACTAAAATTGTAGAATGAACTTCTATTTGCTGAAATCGAGTATATGCAGAAACGGGTAAGTAACTTGCTTATGCTAACATCTTTAGATAGTAAACTTAGGTATTTTGAAGCTTTAAAGATTAGCTCTCGTGCACCATAGATGACTGAAAAAGTTGACAAAATGACCTCAAAATACGTGTTTTCAGTTTTTAAGAGTTTCAATTAATGGGCTTTAGGTTATAAAATAGCAACAAACTTTCTTTGATGTCCCGCTTTAGTATGTTAAGTTTAAAAAATACGAGTAAATGTAACAAACTTTAAAAAAATGTTCTAAAATTATATTTTGATGTGGTGTCACCTTTTGAATGGTGACACGTGTCACATTTTCTTTTATGACAACACATCAAGATGTGCATATTGGAACACTTATGAATTTGTACATTTACACATATTTTTAAAGTTTACGTACCAAAAGAGTCAATTGAAGAAAGTTTCTTGCTATTTTATAGCCTAAACCCAATAAGTATTCATATAACGTTATAGTAGTTTATATCCCAGAAACTGGCTATCTATATATTGTGGTATCTCTGGTAATCATTTTAGGGTACATTTTAACGATTGAGACTCAACTATCATTTATTGCAGGAAAATGAGTTGCATAACAATAACCAGTTCCTCCGAGCAAAGGTCTATCTCTTGTTTTCTCTCTGTATAAATCTCTTAGTATGATCGATTTTCATTGACTTTAACTCTTGCTCAATTGATTAGATTGCTGAAAACGAAAGAGCCCAACAGCAACATATGAGCTTAATGCCTGGAAGTTCTGAATATGATTTAGTAGTACCCCATCAGCCATTCGATGGTCGAAACTATCTTCAAGTCAATGAACTTCAACCCAATAATAATTACTCTTGCCAAGATCAAACACCCCTCCAGCTAGTGTAAGAATAAAACATCGACATTTGTTCTTCGTTAATAGACATTAGTATTACTATATCTGCTAACGAGTCAAATGTATTGCTGCAGGTAATTAACGTGCACGAAGGACTCTTGAGGTCTCTACTTGCTATAAAACCTTGGTTGTGATTTATATGGTTTTGTGGTTAATAGCAACATTATTTTAAGTATCTAGTTTGACAGTTATCATGATGTTTAATTTGTTTTCGGCGTGAACAATGTGTGTCCTAAGAAACAACTTGTTTCTCCTCGTTTTATCTCCCTTTTTTTTATATGTTTCGCAGCCTTCTTGTGTATGTTGTTTATTTTAATCCTTTTTAATTTCCTCATCAACCAAGCAACATCATAAACCAAAAGCTTTGAATGCCATCACTTTTTATATACAAAACAATTGTTAAAAGATATAAAAATCGTTTTTTCACAGGTTTTGTATAACTCCCAGGATCTTCAATAATCAAACTACATCATGTGTATAATCACCATTCAAGAATTGATAAAAGGAAACAAGAGAGATTGGGGTTGAACCCTTTAATAAACTGAAAAGGGGTTAACTTATGTTTACAGAATTCTATCTATATATACATATTGAATCGACACAAGTGAAGGGTTGTGTTGCTTCATTGCAACAGGTTCTTGTGAACAATCATGTTCCTTCACATATAACTACCTATAACTAACTTTTCTAACTGTTTCTAACCGACTAACTAACTGCCTTCTGTTTCCTTTTGCTGTATGTCGACTTGCAGCCCAAACACAGGAATAAAAGGCTTTATTTGGACCTTAATAAAATCAAAGATCAATTGATTAAAACTTCCAACAACAATATGCTATGATTGCTATCTATCAGTTTGTTTGGTAAAATAGTGATGTAAGTGAGACAACCACCTAATAACATGGTTAAACTGTATCACAACACTAAAAGAGCAGGAGTCCAGGACACAAGGTATTCATGACTCATGAACCCAGCAGCCCATACATTGAAGTCCATTTTCAAATCTAGTTTAGGGTAGTGTACAGTTTTATAACTTTTTATCAAATACTCATATTCAGCTTAGAAGGGTGTTTCGTTAAGCTTATTTTATGATGTTTCAAGAAGCGCTACCCTAAATATAGAGCTTATGTTTGTATCTCATTTTTGCTACTGAATAAGTCAAGAAGTTATATCTAAATACTTTTTTAGTTTCAATAATTTCTCATAAAAGGTTTTAACACATACCAAAGTTAACCTTGTTGCCCGTTATCTCCTTCAAGACACCCTGAAAATATTAAACATTGTCAAACCAACTAAAGTATTAAAATGGCACCAACTAAATATGTAACTACGTGGACAATGATAAGTATATGTCGAACCAGAATTTGATCAAAATACAGTTGAATAGAATAGATTGAGTAATTAAAAATAACCTTTATCGAGATTCCTTATGTTCATGAACGATGAGTGATCCTAATCTTGTGAATTTGTTCTTGAGGCTCTTCTAGCCTTGGCTTTGTCGATTTCTTTGCAACATATGAGATCTTATAGCTTTTGCTAAACAACAAATCTACTCAATCCACCTAACAATAGATACCATCATAATATCATATGAGCAAATCTAATGTATAATAAGTTCCATTTAAACCTTGTTCGATTCTAAGTTTGTGGCCTAAAGTCGCTTTTTAGACCGACACGCACGCGTGTGGCTTTGACATTAGTCGTACTACCGGAGTTTGAACTAGTGTTATATTAATTATTTTAAGTTGTTGGTAGAGGCACGTGATCATTGGGTTCCTAGGTTGTTCTATTTGTCAAACTGTTCTAGCACTTGAGATCCTTACCTTTTAAGGTGAGTTCTCACAAGTCACAACCCCTCTTTTTACCATTTTTATGATTTTGGAGTGAAAAGAATGACTCGTGATTTTACTTGAATCTATTTGAACCTTTTGAACCTTTTAAATCTATTTGACCCATTTGAATCTATTTGGATCTTTTGAATCAATTTGAACTATGAACCTTTGAAGCTATTTTGAACCTATGAAACTCTTGAGTTATTTGAATCTTATGGACTTATTTGAAACTTATAAACTTACTTTGAAACTTATGAAACTTGATTTGTATGTTGTTTGATGCTTGAGGATGATACTTCATTACTTTTAGCTCACTATTCCCACGATTCGGGATGGGATGTTAGTATTTATGAATAGCGATATTAGGATCAAGCCACTCATCACTCCATGATTTGGGGTATATAGTACTAGAAACTTATGGCTAGTGTATAGAGTTACACTAGGGGAAACTGATACTTGAAAACAGAAAAAGCTGAATGCGTTTAAGTAGTGACCTTGCATAAACACAATAGCATACATTACATTATCTATTGTTATTTATGTATAAACTACCGGCAAACAAATCTTGAAACTTATTTTTAAGAATCATTTTAGTGCGTTATTGGAAAATCTTGGAAACTATTTATGGGACTATTTTTGGTGTACAAATTTCTGTGAAACTCACCAACTATTTCATAGTTGATCGTTTTTATCATGCTTTTGAGGTGATTAGGTGAAAGTGGAAACATAGTTGCCATTCTTCAGGTGTGACATGTAGTCAGTGCCTCTTTTGGTTCAGGTGAATAGATTTTGTCAATCAGTCTTTCCTCATATTTGAACTTTCCAAATTGATTTGCTAAGTCCAGATCTCTAACATGGTTAGAGTTTCTCAGACCTTGGTTAAAAGTTAGCCGGTTCTTTGGCAGACTGTTAACAAAACAATGTTGATTTAAAAGAACAACATCATCATTCACTAATTCATTCATGAGAACTTTGTACATAGTGAATTTTTGAGAAACTATTTCACCTTCAATGTGTTTGAAGTATTGTAGGAAAGTTTTACGTCCATGAATCTATTTTCTTTGACTTGAGAAGGTTCCTCATAGTTTAAAATCAGATAAACCTAGTATTTTTAGCAGTTGAACAGTTTATGACTCATTATATCACATCATCGAGTAAGCGTGATATGATGATACTTTTGAGGCGTTTATCAAGATTGACTACCTTTTTTCATCATTGTTCCATTGTGCTTCTAGTTGGTCAAGACCAACAACAATTTCAGGAATATGGACCATTTTTTAAGATCTTAATGAAATAAGGTTTCATACTAACTATGTGACATAGGAACCTTTTCTTTAATTTTATGAATCTTTCCTCCTCTAGTTTAGGAGCAGCAATGACATAAGCACCACCATTTGCATCTAGAAGTTGAATAACATCAGATGCAGACATGGTAAGATCTTGATTTTAAAAACGTTCGAACATTTTTGCCTGAAAAATTTTGTAACTCAAGTCGCATGACCACTTGTTGTTCCCAATAGAGTGCGTATAACCCAAAAAACTAATTAAAATCACTCTCCATGTAATCTGATGTGGTGTTTAAAACAATTTAATACAAGAATACGTAAAACAGTTTAAACACAAATAACACAAAAAAGTTTTTGAATATTTAAAATTCTTATTTGAATGAATCAAAGGATTTGACAAAGATTGGGTGCAGAATACCAATCTTAGTTGAATGACAATTTATGATGATCTACTCTCTAACTCAAACACACACCCTTATTTATGCTTTAAGTATGAACTTTTCTTACTCACTGAATTGTTCAGCGGCCAAGTTCAATTCCAGGAGTAAATGCACTTAAATATGTATTACATTAATTACAAGAGATACTTTTACTCCTTCACAAATATTATATTTTATAGTAGAGAATTAGGATTTCCAAATGGATCTACTTTACAGGTGTTGAATATATAATGGGTGAGTAATATTGCATTAAATGCGACTATGCTAGGTAATGTGATAAACTCTTCTTTAGGGAATAATGTTGACAGCTATTGTACCTTATTACTAACTCAGAAAGGTGTTGATTCCTAAGAAGACTTGTTTTATTTTGTTAATGTAGATTTTCCCTTCTAGATACTTGAGATTTTTTCCCCGGCATCTTTGTGAACGAGGAGATCAAACATCGTTCCATGAGGTATTTCCATTCTCACTGAACTCGACTTCTTTTTTGGGACTTGTACTGAAGTAGCTAAACCGCAACAACACTAAAGCGAAGACTCTTTGTCTTTAAGAACTCAAAAGGAGTTATGCTGAATATTTCTCTGTGTCTAAGTTATACTTGGCAATTTAATATTCAAATCTTGTTAGAGATTGTTGGACGCTGAATTGACCCAACATTATTGTTGTGTTACGTTTAATCATGAGTTAAAAGTATTATAGAATCATTTTGGAGCGATATTTGTTGCTAGATATTTTACGTATGTTCGGACCTCCTTAACTTAAAATTCCTTCATCACCTTTAATTTAATACATCATTATGAATCATAGTAACAATCTACTAACATCACAGTTCTCATGTATTTAACAATTGTTAATAGAATAGCAAAACCATGCGTAGTCTTCCTACAATGTTAAAGTCTAACCAAATGACTAATATCAAATGGAGAAGCATCCATGGGTGAGATGGCCATATAGGATCTTCTTGCGGTTAGTATGTTAGCAGCTTCTGTTGGATGGAAACCGTCATAGAACATTGACAATGATCTAATCGGGCTTATAGATGTAGTTTGAGCACATTGTCCATCTGATCTCAGTATACAGCATGGAACATTTGTTAACCCGATACCTGAAATTTTTAGAATACTAATAAGATCTATGTTATCATGGTTAATTAGTATCGTAAATTTAAGCAATGAAGAAAATTAGATATACATGCCTTGAGTCTCATCTTTTGTGTCTCGTTTACCTTGTTGCGAAGAAATGCCTGTGACATTAATAAAAGTAAACTTTGCTTCCGGATTCTGAAAATTCAGCTCATCAACAATAAGCTTAAGGTTATTATTGTATTGCTCAGCCGCATCATTGATAAACTCAACACATGGTTCACCGCCTGTGCCAAAGATGGATATCTCTGCCGGAGAGCATCCTATTCGACCAAGACCAAAAACGACTATCTTTCTACCCCCCAAATCATACAAACTCTGTCATATATAAAAATTGCTTTTGAATTGAGAAAATACGATTTTTGTTTAAAAGAATAATTCTATAAATTTATGAAATTATCAGGAATCAAGTAAAAAGTAACATGTTCACCTTTAATTGTCGAGAGTACTGTCGTACAAGGATTTTGGCATATTGGTATGTCGTATACTTTTGGCTTGTGGCATAATTGGTTGGAACTAAGTAGTTGTTGATGTAATCATTGCTTCCTATGTTTACTATGTAAAGGCACTTGCTTAGGTATTCGTTGGTGAATGTCATATTACGTTGCAGATGCAAAAGCCGTGAAACTATTGTATGGTGATTAAATAACTGTCTGTTGAGACATATTCGACCACCCTGTGAGAATTTAAGCATAAATCATGTTAGGATTATACCACTCAGCCTTTGGCCTAGCAGGATCAAAGGTGTCCCGCCTTATGAGAATTTAGACACAGTTATATATTTACATTGCAACAACTAATAATTTAAATGATTCAGGCGTTTTAACAAAAACTTACCACATTATATGATTCATACTTTATCAACCACCTCTTAGCATTTAAAGGTGGTTAATCAATACTTCATTTGTGAATATTCTGTGAACAAAATGATCTCGCAAATTTGGAAATTTGAAAACGTGTGGTTGTATCATAGTTGAGCGTATATGGATATTCATTAGAGAAATAGCGTCCAGGTATTGTTTCAAAGATAGGGAATTATGTAAACTTACCAAATGACTTCCGGTTTCATCTTGAATGCCTGCTCCACCACTGGCATAGTTTACACCAGTACTGATTTGTTCATGGGTTGCTGTGGCATATGCTGGAATATAGTCATCGAATTCTAGAAGTTCAGCTGCATTCAAATAAAAATTTAAAATTAAAGGCATGCTATAGGATTTTGAATCAGTAGTCATATTTGTATGCTGCATTGTATTTAAATGAGAAAAGGACCCGTGTATTTAGCCCCTCTGTTTGATTATAATTGATCGTTTTGGCTTGCAACATTTATGAAATCGACCAGTTAAAAAAGAAAGAGGATCACCAAGAATGTCTGCAATGGTTCGACCATTAGTGAATCTTCCAGTGACGCCTTGTGGGAAATCAATTCCATAAGGTGGATAATTTGCTTTAAACGAAGTCGTGAGACCATTGTTATTTCCACTATCGAACAATGAGTCACCAAATATAAAATAACACGGGAGTTTTGGTTTCCCAAACACTACAAATATTTCAAGCTGCATTAACAATATAAAGTTGTGGATAAAAAATATTAGGTTAAGCTGACGACTAGGCATAGTTTGTTTAGGAGGTACACCTACGAAACGAGGTTAGAATTAAAAGAAAACAATGTTTGTTAATGTAGCAGGAAAATAATGCTCTTTTTCAACGTAAATTGTGTGCAACATAAAGATTTAGGTTATATGGGCACTAGAAATATCATAACAAATTCAAGAACACTACAAATAATCTAGATACGGAATTTAAGTTAGGTGTGCACTAAAACAGTAATATACCACAAAGATAACATGTAAACCATGAAATGGGAATATTAGATGGGAAAGAAAAAGAACACCGACCTTCATCCATAGTAAAAGGAAGAACGGGGGAAGATGATATTTTTAAAAATGTCTTGAAAACCGAATCGACAGATGAACCAGTTAGTTGAGTGGTTTCTGATTCAACTTGTTGGACTGATCGGTCGGACTGGCTTGACAATTTGACAACATCACAACGATCAGATAGACATAGATAGTAACAAGAGACAAAAGGACAACAATAAGGCAAACAAATATAAGAATATATGCGCAAATCATATGAGAATAAACATTGAATCTTACCAATTCAAAACACAAACATGAAATATTAACCGATCAAAATCAGGAAAAGGTGAAAAAGAATAGTTGACCGATTTATGCACCAGTCTCACTGCATCTGGTTTACCTAGGTTTTCAGAAACTTGTTAGACCTTTAGTTGATTCAATTATTCCCGATCAACCGATTCAATCTGCCGGTTTGATCCGATTACATTTTAAGTCTTAATATGATTTGCAAGAGTGGTTATGACCACAACCCTACCACGAAGCGAGTAAACCACAATGTTAAACAATAAGCTTAATTAACAATAAGTTTCAAGTCTAGCATATGATTATGTTTGGATATTACAAAATTTGTGTCAAATAGTTTGAATGGAACCTCGATCATTTGTGCTACTTCCTGTCACTATTGATTTGAAAGTTATCTCAAAATTGATGCGGGTTCTATTTGCTTCAATGTAATTGCATTTTTTATAGTGGTTTTTTTTTTTTTTTTTTTTTTTTTTTTTAGGTGTTGGTAAACATGAAGTGACTGAGTGATAAAGTGATAAAAGTGTTGCATGCATATTACGTGTTTGATGAAATACTTGAATTATTTCTTTCAAATTAACCACTTAAGGGTGTCCTAGCGGCAAAAGGGCTTGTGACTATCACTCTAAAATGTGTGAGGTCTCAAGTTCAATTCCTGCTAGGTGCAAGCAACTTTAAGTGGTCACGCCAACCTCCTGAAAAGGGAGGGCTTTACCTGATTTGAGTTTCTGTGGTGGTGGGTTCAAATCCCGTGAATTAGTCGGCCAAAAGGTCGGAAATCACGGTTACCAAAAAAAAAACAAAATTATTTCTTTCAAATTGATTGTTGCATGATAACATACATATGTCCTATGTGATTTAACATTATTTGCTTACGAGTGACTTTGTGACTATAGGCACATTGACCTGACTGGAACCTTATGTAAGGAGCGTGCCTTGGAAGCCTTTCCGTTGGATCCAACAAAATGGGGAGGCATTGTTATCTGCTTATCTATCTGAAATGAAATTTCTTTTGAACCCTGCATTTAGTCAAAGGTTTGAATGTTTTCCGTCTCACATTTCTTAGCGGTATAAATTACATCTATATGTCATTGGACTATGTTGATTATGATTCATTGAACTTTGAAACTTTTGAACTTTTCAAAGCACAATGTTGTAACCAGTAATGGGCAATATAATGATGACTCGACGCCAAAAAGATGGAGGATAGTTGTAAGATTGAATGAAACTTCAACCTTGGGCTTCTTAATTTAATGCAACTTCGAGTTACACCTTCCTGTTGAAGTATTTCACTCTTTGATACGAATGAAATATTTGCTAGACTTTTTTGGTTTGTGGTACCAAGTACCAGTTACATGAATCTGATTGTTGTATATTTGTTGAATAGAAAATAACCTTTGGTTTATTTGTGCTTGTGCTAGATTTCTGGTCGGGGTTGATGTTTATTAAATCTACGAACTGGTGCACACCGGGTTTAGCCACCACAACAACAAATAAAAAACATAACAAGATGTTGGTCCAAAGAGATGCAAAAACAATTTTCTAATGTCATACATGTTTCGATGCACGCAAGGTTAGCCCTTGAAATTAATATATCTTTCTATGCAAAGTCTTCTAAATTTAACTGAAATGTGGAGTATAATATTTTGGTTATAATGAGAATTACGGGTGTGTAGAAAGAATGATTTAACCATGTGTGTCTTCAGTTTAAGTCATGTTCTCTTATGGGTGTTCAAGTTATGTTGAAATTGGGTACTTGGTAACTAAAGAGCTTGAACTTTATAGAACTTGATAACGACAATGAAAGTGTTAGTGACTTTGTAAAAGACTCTCCTAATCAATTAAACTAGCATCATGATGATGTTATCGATAATATCCAAAGATTAATAGGAAAAATCTATATTCATTAACATTTGAAACCAAATTAAGTTAGACAACCCGTATAGTACACGGGTATATAAGCTAGTCTAATGATAAAAAAAGGGTATTATAAAAAATGACATTTAGATCACTTTTCAATAATCTCAATGGTAATACGAACGACTTGGGCTCATATTTTTTTGAGTGTCGCGGTTTATAAGTTTGGTGACATACGTGAAAAAAAAAGTAGCTCAATGTTAACATATGTGAACAAAAACGTGAAGTTAAGTATCATACGTGTATATAACCCAAATTAATTTAGAATTATAGTTTTAGGCAATGTCTTTGTTAATTAGTGACTCCTTACGTTTCAAAAGGAACTGACATATCCTGGACTTTTGCTTACAATGGTGATTAGCAAAAGTCATTTATCTTGTAACCTGTTAATCATAACAAGCAAAATTTGATAATATTTTTTGGGTTAATTTCATATATACCCAATTTAAACATAATAATGTCATATGTACCGACTTAAAATTCATAATGACATATATGCTCAATTTAAACATCATATATGTCATATTTATCCAAATCACCATAAAATCAATTAAAAGATAAAATTACATCTTCAAATTCCTATTATACCCTTAATAATATCATAAAATCATTCAATTTCCTATTCTATTTGCTTTACATTTCAATCAAAATATTTGCAGAACTGATATAATATGTTGATCATGTCCATGATTAAAATGTATGGTGTGTTATTTTGATGTCACTATATGTCTGTTGTGAGCATATTCCATTTGTTATTATTTATGTATTTTGTGACGTTGTTTAGATGTAAGGTGGAATAATCTGGTGCAATTTTAATATACGTAATTGATGATTTTTGTATCCATACCATTTTGTTTGATACGATTGAACAATATATTTGATGAGTTAAATACTTACGTGGATTAAATATTGTTTTTGTTGATACAAAAGTTGGGCGTTCCTTATTTTGAGTATCAATTGGACTTTAATGCTTGAGACCTGCACACTAAGAAAACAAAGAAACACCGTTAGGCTTATCGTGGGATTGTTTCCCACGATTATCCTCCGGCGTGAGAGTAAGTAATCGGTTTTAGGGTTTTGTAGAAGAGTTAGGGTTTTGTTATCGTTCCTTTAATGAGAGCCGTGATGCCCTTTATATACACACGAAACCTTGTTAGTTTCGTGTTCCTCACTCTTCGGCGTGTCCGCCTAATTCGGTCACATGATATATATCCCATAAATAAGAGATATCCTATATCAAGACCATAAATAACTTTGGGTTTGGGTCTTCATGAACCCCAACCGTTATTGTGATAGCCCATCCGTGATGGGCCTGAGTGTAGTAGCGTCCATTGGTCGGGTTCGTGACCCGAATGCGGACTATACGTCATCATGTCCCCCCAGTCTAGTGTGCGCATGGTGAAACCGCGGATGCTAGACTAACAGGCGTAACGAAAAATGCTCTAGCATACGTGGCGGATAAGTTACAAATCTTTCCCGCCGAAAAGAATATACCCTGAATCTAGTCCAAGTAAATCCAAAGAACTAACCTCGAAAAATATGAGAAAGTGCAAAAGGTGCTGTACCCTTTGAGTTCCTAACCACAAGATTGGAGCAAGTGCGTTACACGTGTCAGCCATCCATGGACGTGGTAACCCTATATAACCCATCGCCTCCCTTTCACTGTGATTATCACAGTAAAAATTCACATTTCCACCATTGTTAAACCTTTAAATTTAGTCAAGAAACCAATTGTTTGTTAAGGTAATAGCGCGTGCGCATCTTCAACCCTAAAATAGTAAGAATGGTTCTGCAATTATCCGACTTTGCCTCCGATATAACCTAGGATGAGCTACGTAAGTTCACCTCGGATTATTTCATCCCATTCGCGCTGCATTCGGAAGTTCCGGATGCGGATGCGTCTATAGCGGACTTCCCCGAAGGGAAGGTGGGGGTATACACGCGTTTTTTCGAATTCGCGAACCAACGCGTGCCCATTTCGCTATTTCTGTGCGATATACTCAACTATTATCGCCTGCACATATCCCAGCTGCATTGCATAGGTGCGGCTAAAATAACCAATTTCGAAATAAATTGTCGTCTACTAGTAGTTGACCCGACCATCCACCTCTTCCGCGCGTTTTACCACTCGTCGTGGTCAAACGGGTGGGTAACCTTTTCCAAACGCGCAGGGCGCTTGCAATGTTAGACGGAAAAATTAGACGTCCCAAGGAATTGGAGGGAGAAATTTTTCTGGGTCGATAAAGCCTTTTTCCCGTGGGAATTTGAGTTCTATACTCAGAGGTCACTGCCGAAGGATGAGCGCCCACTCCTTGGCGCATATAGCGCAGAAGATGCGGATACTATAAATACCAACTGTATCCCTATCCGTGCGTACCCGGAAGAGTTCCTGGTGCATATGGGCATCAGTCGTAACTACTTCCAACCGGAGACAGAAGTGCCAACGTTTTTGAACGAGAATGGTCGGGGTGGGTGCTTGTCCTTCACTCTGTTTGTCTTGATATTGTAAGCGCTCTTTTTCTTGTATTGCTTATTTAACCTTTGTTGTTTTTTGTGTATGTTTGTTGCGCAGAGATGGACCTGTTCAGTGTGGTGCGATTGGAGAAGCCCAAGCTGGTGACAGTAGGAGTGCGCCCTCTGAGAGAAGGCGAGACGCCCATTATGGCAGCTACCGCGGGGCGCACTATGGAGCTTGCTCAAGAAGAATCTCCTTCCGTAGCGTTACAAGTAACGCCAGTGCAGAGTGTTCCCCAATCTAGGGAACAGTCTCCAGAAGCAGCTGAGTCACACACTGACTTATCAGATAGTGTGCAGATCCTTGAGCCAGAGGAGACTGACCAGGGCGTGAAGCGCAAGGGAGCGTCTGGTGGTTATGGCGCAAGCACCTCCAAAAGGAGACGCCATCTCATTACTAACGAGAAGTCATCCGCAGAGGAGGATGCGTCCGCCACTGATGCGGATAAAGATGTTACCAAGTCTCCTCCCCCATGTAAGTACTTTAATTTACGCTGTTAACACTTCAATTCCCTTATCGTCTTTAATATTAGAGTATGACTTTTGACTGTTGTTGTGTGCGTGCAGTGTTGAATCTACTGGGGATGCTTCTGCTTTTGCGCAAAGGTCGCCACCCAAGGCGAGCTTTGTGCAGTCTAAGGAACCTTCGCGAAAGAGCGAAGAGACTGAGCCAAGGGCGTTGGGAGACGAGTCTGTTGATGTTTTGGTGAAGGAGTTAGATCTTGCTGCTGCACATCAGGCCAAATTGGTCGCCCAGCTAAAGGCTAGCTATGCTGGTGAGAGTAGCCGTCTTGCGCAGAAGGATGAAGAAATTGCCCTTCTAAAGGCGCAGCTGGTTGGTGCTCAAGCTGAGTTGGCGTCTGCTAATTCGTACACCAGAGCCCTTACTGAAGAAAAGATGTCCCTGATGGTCAGAGTTAACCAAGAGCGCGCTGATGCCAAGGACTATAAGGCTAATTGCCTATGGGCCTTGAAGTATATGGAGAAAAACAAGGATGTACTCCTCTCCCGGTTAGACGAGTTTCACAATGCTATCCAGGGCTCACTTGAGAGACAGGAGGTTAAGCTGCACAAGCTCAGCATCGAGTATGATGAGGAGTTGTATCCGCATCTAGTATCCTCCATAGCTGAGTACAGGTAGCTCTTTATTCCTTTGATATCTCTTTATTTTTGCCAATCTTTGTAGCATTCAATTATTTTGAAACGATTTATAATACCTTTAGAATGTTGATATATTCGCAGGTGGCTAATCAGTCATGGATTGCATCTAGCTGCTCTGACTACGTTGGAGTCCCAAGAAGTGAAGGGCGCGTTTGGGCATGTGGTGCAGTGTGCGCTTGCCCGTGGCAAGGCAGAGGCCATCGAAGAGCTGTGCGAGGCCAAAGTGCTGGCAGTGCCTCTCTGTGACAACTGGCAAATTAGGGAGCTATTTTAAAAATTCGCATTTACTTTAAAAACTTAACGATATGAAATGTGTGGAACTTATTTCCATTGGAATATGTCTATTTTGAATTGGTGACTTGATTCTATGAAATCTAATTGGAATTTTATTCGTATCGTGGAATTTTTATATGAGATATATGCCATGAAAATTATTCACCTCGTCTATTAGGCACTACGTTGACTTCGGCACTAGAAAAACCTAACGAGTTTAAATCTTTTGAATAACGGTCGCATTATTACGTTAAATGAACGTTTTACCTTTTATATGAATCGGGAAGTGTTTTGGGAGTTAACGGTGGCTTATAAAAATATATTTCGGCGATGTTTAATATTTTTGAAAGTAAGTGGTCATGTTACGGGAAAACCGGTTAGTAATATACACCTAAACTTAAAAGTATTTGTGGCTTAAATTGGAACAAGAGAACTAGAGGGACTAAATGTGCAAAATTCGGGTTTATAACCCTTCCCCTAACCCTAACCCTTTCATTATTACACAACACCACACTCTTCTCCCTCCTCTCTAGTCGCCGCCGCCTGCCACACCAACACCATCACCACCGCCGGTCACCACCATAAACCACCACCACCATCTTAATCCCCATCATCTCCTCTTTCATTTGGTGTATTACACGCGCCCTAAAACCCTCCCTAACACCTCATTTCATCATCAAATCCGAACCCATCTTTGTTATTACTTGTAGATCCGTGAGTACCAAGGTTCAAGAAGGTGAGTAGCATCGTTTTGGCACCTTGGGTGCCTCGATGTGGTCATAAATCCATGGAAACACGGATTGTTTTAATTGGTTTTGATATAATCTTGACTAAAAATAATGGGGAAATGATTTTGATAATAAAAACGTGATTAAATCAAAGTTTGGTATCCGGGGTTTTGTGTTTTTGTGAGTGTCGAAGGTAAACCGAGAGCCTAGGCTCTCGGCTCGTGTTTATTTTGAGATTTGGTGAGCTTTTATGATTTCTTGATTCTCTCTTGGTCTCGTGGTCACGGTATCGAGGGTGTTTAGATATAAGTTTAAGAGTTTTGATTTTGTCTTGGTTGCAAACTTGATGTGATTGTTGTTGTTGTGATACCGAGACCCTAAGAGGTCCGTTTGGTTTGATTCGAGCTCGGTTGAGCCTAGCCGAGACCCTAGTGGTCTCGGGGTTGGGTCCTCGTGACTCGTGGAGTTAGCCGAGACCCAAGTGGGTCTCTCGACTCGGGGTTTGACTTGGTAAGTCGACCCGGGTTACATGTATACTTGATGTTATTGTTGGTCTTGATGTGTTTCTAGTTGTTATTGTTGTTGTTGTTTCGTTGTGGCCGAATGGAGTAATAAGGAGGACGAAACCCTCGTGGTCTCAGCAACGGTTGATACGGCATTAGTTTGACGGAGATAGGTTAGTTGGGTACCGTAGTCGGACCCGGAACTTGTAGTTTGTTTGAGTGGTTTGATTTGGATTTGTGACGGGGATTATCTTGAACTTTGATGATGATATATTTGGACTTGTGAACTTTGAGCGACGTCGAGGTCACCTTGACTTTTTAGTCAATGGTTGATTTCGACAACCGCCTTGACATTTGGATTTGGACAATGGACC
>LBNU01007650.1:108599-134771 GCA_014162995.1 Artemisia annua
CTTGCAAATATACACTTTGATCTTTTTCTCTCCTTGTTGTGGCAGTTTTTGAATCGTTTTCCTCATACATCCTAATTCCTTAGAGGAATGAATTCTTCATTTTCTAGACAGTTTGCACAAAATTTGTTTGCATTTGGGTGATAAACTTTCTTTCTCTAACATTCACTGTACAATCCTTAGGTCTCCCTTAACAAATAACGACCACTTTGGAACCCTGTTGAATGTCAAATTGATGGTTGTTCCCATGGATTAGACCAGAGCTCTGATACCAATTGTCAACAGTTTCTTATCATCAATTCTGTTCTTCAATATATGTTTCTTGATGTTTGAGAGTTGTGTGAATGGTGTAAAATCAATGTAACAGTAAAGCGGGTAAAAAGTAAACAAGAAACTTGACTTTGATTTAATAAAGGTTGTGATGATTTCCACAGGTCGAAAATTCATCTATTTATACTAATCTAATCGTTGCTACCTTTTCACCAAACGTTGTGTTGTTTGAGAAAACGGTTTTATCCTAACTAAAATAACTGCCAACTAATGGGCTGTTTAGGTTAACCAAATTTGACCCATGTTGCAGTGAATTCGACCCAATAAACAAAGACTAAACTAAATACAGAAATAACTAAACAATGTCTTTAACATAATAATACTAAACAATAATAATTTATACTAACAACATTAAATTGGACAACATGGCCAATCAAACAAGTGGCAAACGAGTCAGAACAGGTTTCGTTGTTTATAATGAAATCTTTGTGATTAAGTTATTCAAAATGAATCATTTTGAATAAGAAC
This sequence comes from Artemisia annua, assembly GCA_014162995.1. Classification (NCBI taxonomy): domain Eukaryota; kingdom Viridiplantae; phylum Streptophyta; class Magnoliopsida; order Asterales; family Asteraceae; genus Artemisia; species Artemisia annua. Next base: position 109,395 of record LBNU01007650.1, read on the forward strand.
GTAGAGTATCCTTAGCTTTTATCATTTAGATAAAGAGTTTGAATGAGTTGAGATATGTGTATTTGGGATTAAGTACAAAGCTTTGAGCTAATTTGAAGTTGTTGGTGGTATTTCAGTGGAATAGTGATGTAGACTAATGTCTTCAAAACCGCATGTTTACTTCCCTTAACTCTATCTACCTTTTGTATATTTTATTCAGCTGTACATCGTTATGTGAAGGACTTTTTTGTTGTTTTGCAACAATTAAGTTTTGCAATCCGTTTGGTGCTGATAAGTGATAGTTATGTTGGTATGCTTGAATTGGCCGTTGTTAGTTGCAAAGTTAAGATTTGATAATTCAGATTTTACTGAACTATATCAATTAAGAAGACTGTTCATTCAATAGTTTTAGCTGTATAACTTTTATTGAAATATTATTTTCATATGTTCTCTGGCTCTCAATTTGTATACCGTATGAGAAGTAGTTTGGGTAAGATCTCATAAGCACTCTCTCTTGATCTTAGTGACTAACTCACTTTGTTATTTCATTGATGCATATTAAATTGTTGATTGTTTGAATAAATGGTCATGTGACATCTGGTTACAAAAGGTTGAAAAAGAGGTGGACATAGTCAGTCTTTACTAATTTATGCATTCGTTAGGGCTGTTTGGGATTGCTTATTAAAACTAATTATAAAAATGTATTGGGATTGCTTATAGCTTATTGGGGAAGTTTATTTTATGAATGCTTAATGAGACTTCTTATAAAGGAAAAGGGACCGTTTGTGATTGCTTATTCACACAACTGCTAATAAAGTAGATGTTTGGTATCATACTACCTTATCATTTTCCTATTTCACTTCTCTTATCACTCCACATCCAAAAGCCCCTCCCTCATAACTCAAGTCAAAACACCCCTTTTAGGACTTATCATACCCAACTAAAACACAAAACCCAATTTTAAAAAATAAAAAAATAAAAAGAAATCAAAAAATTGTCTCTTTGGTATAACCACGGCATTGACTCACTTAATGGCACATTGGGGGGGGGGGGGTCCACATTGGAATGGCACCGATCAAATGCAACCATACCCAATGCTCTTATAAGCAACAATTTCAGTAAATAACCTCAAATAGTCATATAGCAATCTAATAGAGAAAAACATAAATATACCCATCCGGCCACCGGTCTAAAAGGCCTCTCGTACAAGGCTAAAAGGTCGCCTTTGTAAGAGTATGTGTTGGTGCTTATTTAAATGAGAAATATTTTACCAAGTCTAGAACTTGTGCATTACCTGAAACATATTTAAAATTAGCCAAAAGCCTAAAATAGTAAATTCGTGTGAAAATATGCAAGTGAATGTTAGATGTATTTTGTGTGTTTGTAAAACAAAAGATATGCAGAAGTCAGTTAGCAGTGCATTATATGCTTTGTTAAAGATGCCTAACAATTTACTAGAATGAAAGATTCTGAAAAACTTGGTTACACAAATTCATGAACGGCAAATATATATGTAATTCAAGAAGTCATTTTTTTTTCTTTATTTATTTTTAATCGGAAGAGAACCTTAAAGATATAACTACCGAATTGAGAGAGAAATTAAAGACCTATAATATCTGCCATGGTTCGGCCGTTGGTGAATCTTCCAGTGGCACCTTGTGGGAAATCAATACCATAAGGTAGGTAATTAGCTTTAGCTTTTGTCACAAGTTCATTGTTATTGCCACTGTCAACCAACGAGTCTCCAAATATGAAGTAACATGGGACCTGTGGTTTTGCGAAGACTGTAAATATTCCAATTTGGACAAACACTAGAAAGACGTGATAATTTGCCATATTTTATTTAGGTGGATAAAGTAATACCATCCAAAATGTGTGGAGCTTTATGGAAAGAAAGGATGGTTGGGCAAATCAGTTAGGCAGGATAACTGAGAAAGTTAGAACGCTGCCAAATACAAATTGGTGGTAATAACATTTAGCATTTTTTATACGGAGTAGTTAGTTCCCATAGTTTTCAAGATCGACATATATAAGAACTCTAGGAACACACATCTCTACCTTTCTACTGAACATGTTCAAAATTTGGTTTGCCCACACAAACATTTACGATTTTTATTGACTATTTACGATTTTTATTTGTTTCTATTTGTTTTATTGACTATTTACGATTTTTGAAATATGTTCAAAATTTGTTTCTATTTGTTTTATTGACTATTTACGATTTTTATTGACTGAGTTATTTTTGTGGCAATATCATCACAACGACTAACTTGGAGGGTCTCCTATTTTTTTATTTTTTTTATTTTAATTTTTATTTATTTATTTTTTTTTTTTGGCTAATATGCAGCGGTTGGATATCCCTTGAAATAAAAGAAATTACTTTTAACTAGATGATACATATTCTCGGAGAGATGCCTCCGATGACATGCATACGTTTTTAACCAGAAAGAGTATACATACATTGTTAATTATTGCTAACAAGTTATTGATATATAGTGTGGATATTGAAATAGGATATTACAACTGGCTACAGCGTTTTCAGACATAAAAAATAATTAATGGTAATATTTCATGTGTATGTATTTCATCACGTACGTACAACATTGTTTATCATGTACTAGTTAACGAACTGAATATTAGATTTGAGTCAAATGATGGATATCGTATGGGTAAGCATCAGTGGGTAAGAAAGCTTTATATGCTCTTGTTGCGATGGCAATATTCGAAAGTTCGGACGGATGGAGAGAATCGAAGAATGTAGACGCTGACCGAATAGGGCAAGGTTGTGAATTTGGAGTACATGACCATACTCCAGTTAATTGGCAACAAATAGGAGTTCGGAATGACACCACTGAAAAATCCACACAAATGTTAGAATTCTAAGAGAATTTAGTTCTGTGGATTTACGCTTAGCTTTAAGTAGAAATTTTATCAAATAAATTGGATAAAACAAACACTTAAAACGGATAAATGGATAAGCACACGGCCGAACTGGGATATGCTCGTTTCTCGACCCTTTCCCTAGCCACCCTCAAGATGTGTACCATGTGAAGTTTGAACATGACACCTCTTGTGAGGACATCACGTGTGTGACCTATGTGACCGGGGTGGTTGTTGTGATAAAATGAAAAATAAACAACTAATTCAATAATTGTATTGAGGAATTTAAGATATATCCTTCAAACACATGAACAAATCATTTTTACCCAAAATACAACTATTCAATGGATAATGCACATGCCAACCTCCTAAAAAGGGAGGGATTTACCTGGTTTGAGTCTGTGTGGCGGTGGATTCAAACCACGTGAATTAGTTGGCCAAAAGGTCAGAAATCATTTAATTAAAAAAAAAAAAAAAAAAAAAAAAAAAAAAAAAAAAAAAAAGGTACATACACTGCTTTTAAAATATGTTTTGGCTAAAAATCAAATTTCTAATTTTTGGGAGGGTTGATGTGAAATTGCCCATACACCCCACCGTGTTGCTAAAAATTGTGCTGTCAAACAATGCTACATTTCAGGCATCTACCCAAGGGGTAATTTATGGTATATAAAAGGTACACTATGCATCAATTAGTTGTATGTTTAAGTTCTTTATACACGGTTTGTGTGATGCATGTGTGAGTTTTGGGTTCAAAAAAGTGTGAAAAGTATTTAAGTCAGATGATTTCTCATAACTTACTTCCTTGTGGATATAAAATGCCTGCTGTGTTGATGAAAGTGAATCTTGCATCTGATTTTTCTTTGTTGAGCTCATCAACAAGAGGCTTAAACCTGGCATTGAATAAATTTACTGCATCGTCAGCTGATTTTACGCATGGCTTTCCGTCCGAGCCAAGCTTGTTTACCAAAAGCGGAGTACATCCTATCTGAGTGAGACCAAACAAAGCAATCTTCCTACCTCCCAAGCTGTACAAAGTCTGTCACAAATCCAAATATATAGAGACACCTATAAATCTGTCCCAAATTATAAACCATTTAATTAGGTGTTGACACTAAAGCCTGTAAAGGGTCCATTTAATCTACACCGTCCAACGATTCTCATCATGATCTAGTTATGTATCAATTAAAGGCCTATGGCGTGAGTGACCCATTAACCAAATAGTTATTGGTTCAAGTGACATATGTGAGGTAGTATTTGTGAGATAAGTGGTATAGGTTGTAAATATTTGAAAGGATTGTTAACTTGAAACAAAACGAGGACAATTCCAAAATTTGAATGGATTCATTTTAACTATTTATATAAAAACAACTGAGCAGGAATGATATTCCTCTACATAGTGGGGATTTCAAGCTCATCATAGATATTGAAAAATAGGAAAATCTTGCTGTACAGAAAAAGAAGGGAAAATAGAAGATGCCGAATGTCAATTTTCATGAAATCCACATAATCCTGGAAGAAAAGACACAAGTAAGAATATGTGTACCCTTAGTTGTTTACTGTATTTCTGAATAAGAACTTCCGCGTATTCATTTGTTGTATATTCACGGCTTGTGCTGTAACGCTCGGGCATTAAGTAGTTGTTGATATAATCGTTGCTTCCGATGTTTACCAGATAAATGCATTTTCTTAGAAATGTTGTGTTCTGTTGTATGCGTGAAAGGCGTGAAATTGTTGAATAGTGATTACGCAATTGCCTATCCAAGCTGATACGATCACCCTGTGGTGATTTATCATGAGTTCATGACATTAGAACGATGTTTCGAGGTTATTCAAAATTTCCAAATACAATGTTACATGTCTCTGTCGGTATCTTGAGACAATACAGTAGGTATGCTTGAAGGAATTTAACCTTTAAATTTCTTGAATTAGTTTCATAGTTATTCGATCAATTCACACGGAATTTACTTTCAGGGCAAAATGCATAAAAAGGTACCCAACTTACTTTCAATATCCAATTGAGCTAGGTATCAAACTTTAAGAAAGGTTTTTAATTTTAAAAAAACGTTGTATATTAAGCTCTCAAAATATAAAATGAGTATGATGTTTCTTAACTAGTAACCGGCTAATTTTGAGAGAAACTTGTTGGTTGCATAATTTTAATCATGCTTTATACTTAAGTACCTTAAATTGATAAAAGTAAGTTTGATACCTCAATTAAAAAATGATAGTAAGTTGGGTGTCTTTTGATGGATTTTGCCGTTACTTTTAATGATATCCTTGGCAACCGAAATGAAAACAAAGGGTACCACTTCCTTCACAAATGGTGATTACATTATGACTTCCAGTTTCGTCTCGAATACCACAACCACCACTGGCGTAGTTTACGCCTTTGCTGATATCTTTGTCTGTTGCATTAGCATATGATGGAATAAAACCATCGAAGCCTAGAAGTTGACCTGATATCAAACACATACATTTTATAAAAATATTATTACTCTATATCTTTCATGTGTAAGATGTGTCCAATCGAGTAAAACGGACTAATTTATTGTTATGATAACATTCCCATAATAAGAGTATATTAACACAAGTATTGTGTAATTCTGCAACGCATGGTATACTTATGGCATAATATGTAAACTTCGATGAAAGTTGGTTTTGTTGCCACCATCTAACAATGAACAATCAACTATTTCATTGTCATGTGCCTCTTTTTTTCCAAAACATAATATTTCTATGTATAGTCGGTGTTCAAAAGTACAAAAGTCAAACTAAATGAAAAAGAGAGAGACCGATATAATCTGCTGATGTTCGACCATTTGTGAACCTGCCTGTAGGACCATTTGGAAAGTCGATCCCATAAGGTGGGTAATTCGCTTTCCACTTGGTATCAAGATCATTGTTATTGCCACTATCGACCATTGAATCTCCAAATATGAAGTAACATGGGACTTGTGGTTTTTCAGACACTATATATGTTCTGAAGTGCATTAACACTGTAATGACATGAACCGAGAGAAATAGGCCAAAATTATAACCCATATTTTGGTGAGTAAGAATAGAGGATGATGATCAGTTTTAAAAGAAAATATTGTAACGGACTTAAGAGAAAGGATAGTTAGATAAAAGAGTTAGGCTAACTACTAGAAAATTTGATTTACTAATGCTCCACGTATGTAGTATCTACCAATCATAGTTCAGGTTTGGCGTATCAAACTTCACATATTTTAGTTGACCCAATTTGTTTATGATCGAATTTCTATTTACTTCACAAAAAAATTGTGTAGATCGTATATTACGCACCTCCTAACCCTCACATACTAGTGTTTTACTCATTGTAGCATATTGTTGCTTTCGTCAAAAAATAGAGAATACTAAAAAAAATGATGGATATTGATCCAACCAAAATTTTTTTCACTCTTTTAAATAAACAATGATGATTAGTTATGCGCATTTGATCATGGATACAGTTACACATTTCGTTTGACATCATGTCAAAAGACAAGTGCAATATTACAGTAAAACATGAGCCGTATAGCTAGTCATATTAATTTAAAGTTGAGCCAAATGATTTATATCATATGGATAAGCATCACTGACTGAGACCGCTTTATAAGATCTTGTTGCTATGAAGATATTAGAAACTTCCGTGGGATGAGTACCGTCGAAGAATATACACATGCTCCGAATAGGGAAAGGAACTGAGTTCGGAATGCATTGCCAATCGTTCCTTACTTGACAACAAGGAACACTTGGTAGGTGCACATCTGAAATTTAAAATATATCTTAAAACACTGATTGAACTTGGTAATATCATGTATAACATCGAAACATTGATTTATTACTTTAAACTTGATAAAAAAACGAATCAATTTCTATTAAAGAAAATATTGATAATAATGTCAAATTTTATCACAGCTTACCTCCTAGTAGAGTTAAAATGCTTGTGAGGTTGATGAAAGTGAATCTTGCATCTGTTTTATTATTGTTGAGCTCAAGAACAAGGGGCATAAGTCTATTATTAAATAGCTCTACCGCATCATTAATTCTCTGTACGCATGGTCTCCCATCCGTGCCGAATCTGTCTATCTGAGCTGGACTGCACCCACTTTTTGCCAGACCAAACACCACAATCTTTCTAGCTCCCAAACTATACAAAGTCTGTCTACCGTTTAATATAAAAAAGTCACTCGATGAAATAAGAAAACTGATAACATGTGTTCCTTTTCATACCCGAGAGAGTGGATGAGAATGCATAAATCAATGTTTACGGAATTCACATTCGGATTAAATGACGTATTGAGAGAAGAAATAAGTTAAAAGATATTTACCTTTAGTTGTCGAGAGTATTGTTTTATAAGAACGTCTGCATATTGATCCTTGGTATACAGCTCGCTTGAATTATAAAAGTCAGGCCTGAAATAGTTGTTTATGTAGTCGTTGCTTCCTATATTTATAACATATATACATTTTTTTAGTAATGTCATCTTCTTTCGCAACTGGAATAGCCTTGAAACTACTGACTTGTGACGCCGTAATTGCCTGTCTAGGCTGATCCGATTACCCTGTGACAAGATAAAACAAAACCACTCGAGACTCATAAATCATGTTAAATAAAACTTTTGAAGTATAACTACCTATTGATTATTCATTATGTTTGTATGTACACAGAATATATAATTATGTATGTATTGTGAAGCTAAACTCTTCTAGGGATCGGTCTTACATACTTCAACTTGTCACCATTCTAGCTATTGCTTACAAATGGTGATTTTCATGATTTCATATTGCACAACAAAAAGAATGAAAATGCTGGGTACAACCAGTCTCGTCGCAAATAATGATTACCAAATGAGTTCCTGTTTTCTTTAGAATTCCAGCACAACCGCTGCCGTAGTTTACGCCTCTGCTGATTTCATCATTAGATGCAGTCGAATATGAAGGTATAAACTTACTGAAACCTAGAAATTCACCTGAAAAAAAGCAAGTGATATGTTATTGTTGCATATATTTTCATACACATGGACACTGAGAGACATAGGTGCAGATATAACTATATATCAAGTTATTAATATTTCTTTTAATCGAACATATCATATTCCCACGTACCACGAATTTAATTGTATATACATCAATCATGCTTATAAGTTATCTATCAATTCTTCAAGTGTTTATAGCATAATCAATCAAGTTGTGTTCATTATGTTCTTGAACACAACAATATCCCTTAGCTAGTTAATTTAACTTTTTTGAGCAACGCTTAATTTGGGATTTTATAATTTAGGTTTCACATGCTCAACATGATATGAGTTGGGACGTAATCTAAGATATATAGAATATCCTTGTGATATAATGATATGAAATATGAAGGTAACAAATTAGAGGCCTGATTAACTAGACTAGGAAAGAATAATGTTAGTAATCGTACAGAGTGTCAATTTGCATACATGATTTTGTGATTCTGGTCTTTCACAGGTGAAGGATTATACCGTTAATTACAAATAATAAATGTTGCAACTTGCACGTGTATACACAATTATTTTACAGTTTTATAACAGAATAATTAAGATCTCTCTGAACATATAACTAAAATCCACATAGCCAAAATTATGGATATTCCAAAAAAGTTATCATAACCATCACTGCTATTATTTGTATCATGTATGGGTATGCACTGCATGCATATATGTACCATTATTGTGTGTGTGTGTGTGTTTTGGGAGAGAGAAAGAGACCGATGACGTCTGCCGAGGTTCGACCATTGGTAAACCTGCCAGTAACATTCTCTGGAAAATCGATCCCATAAGGTGGGTAGTTTACTTTACATTTGGTCTTTAGTTTATTGTTGTTGCCATTATCGACCATCGAGTCTCCAAATATGAAGTAACATGGTACTTGTGGTTTAGATGGTTTAGAGGAGAGTACAAAATTATTGAAGTTTAATACAACTATGAGGACATGGATGGAGAGTACTAAGCCATACATGTGATCCATGTTCGTTGAAATTCAAAAATCGTTGAGGATAGTTTTGAATGCAAAATGCATGATGCCTAAAAGTAGAGAATGAGTGGCGGGGAACTGATTTTATGATAACGAAACTAAGAGTTTATCTACAAGGATTAATTTCATACATCCTCCTACTTTTATTCATGATTAATTTTATATATATACTCAAAATGCAATCTTTGAATGCATAAAACATGTTTGAGATATGACTATTTGCAAAACCAGTTTATTGTAAAAGAAAAATAGTAATTTATGACCAATATATTTTGGCTTCATGAAAGACAAATTTATTGTACGAATTTTAAATGGTTTTCATAAACACAACTATTAGCTCTATTTCCAAAAAGTTATGACATGTATAGTTGTCTGTAGTTTAGTCGTTTCGAGTTGGTTATCATCAACCATTTTGAGTCATTATTATTGTTCCTTTTTAAGTGTTTGGAAAAGATAAACTAGGTTATCCAACACTATTTATGGCAATTGAATTGGTTTAAAAAGAGTTTAATATGTAGCATATTATAAGTGTCGTTTCTAAACACAAGTTTACACAAAGATAAATTCTCAACATTTAATTTTTTATTTAAATGAATCAAATAATTTACAAGGACTGTTTAAGAAATGTTGGGCCAATTTAGTGCGCACTAGTATAGAAGTTGAATGAAAAACAACATAAGTGAAATACAAGTTCCTGAATGAGAATACATTCAGGGAATCATCCTCAAACAGTTCTTCAAAGTCTAGAAAAAAGACTCATCAGAAACTGAGACGGAAGTTAGTTAATGAAAACAAGGACCAGAAACAAGATGACGAAGTCAGTGTGTGATGATAATAACACGGACTCCTTGAAGATCTCCTCAACTCACAGAAGACATTATGAGATTTAAACAATTTGGTATTATATTTAAGTCTCTGATAAATAAGCGGGAAACATCTTTATCAAAAGTTAAGATATACTGTAGTTGGTAAAAAATACAAACAATTATCAATACTGTTCCACCAAAAGTATGCCTCATAGCATACTAGGAGCAGAAGTTATGAGTACCAAATGTACTTTAGTTTATCACATGTGTTGACATGTATTTTTCATCACACAGGTTTTCACTTCAACCTTTTAAATATAAATAGAGTGTTGTAATGAAAGAAAATGCATCTCTTGTATTATAAGTTTTGCAACACTTTCAAGAGTCCATTTTTCTTCTCCAAATAGACCTAGTACTAGATTTCATAATCTATTGGTTTAAGCATAGTTCTTACTCAAACACATATTTTGGTTTTTGTTTAAGTTTAGTGAGGAGATCACCACACATACTTGTTGTAGGACCGTGTATATATAACAACTTATTTCATGACTTATTTAGCTTATTCTAGATAGAGAAATAGAGAGTAGAGAGTGAGTGGAGAGACCATACAAATGAGGTATCCTATGCCTTATATAGTGCTAGGCATAGTAGTTTCAAGGCTTATACAAGTTTAGTCCTTGAACTTCTAACTTATTGAATATTGAACATATAACTTCTTAAAACCCTTTCTAACGCAACCTATTACATGATTCAATAATATAATGACCGACACTTCATAATATAAAAATACAATGCTAACACTTGTCATTCAATACCAAGTGTTATTCCACAAACATTTGGGTAGGATTTTTTGATTTATATCAATAAAGAATTTAATGTTGAAAATTATATGTGTGTTTAATTGTTCATTCATATAACAATCTTATAAATGGTAAACTAATATCTTAGAAATGTGATGTGTTAAATCTTGTCTTAAATTTATAATAGTCGGCTTAACCTAATAGACTAAGGCTATGTTTGGCGCGAAGTTTTTTGAAGCTTTTTGAGGCGATGAGCAATGAGCTTTTTGATTTTTATTGTTCGTTTAGCAAAGAAGCGGTGAGCATTGTCATTTTTATGAATGCTCATTTTTCCAATGCTTCTTTGAGAAGCTGTGAGTTGTGGCTACTGCTCACAGCTTACTGTTACTGCTCAATGCTACTTTTACCATACACACCCTATGTATTCTAATACTTATATTTATCATTGTAAGGGTGTTCTAAGAATATACATTAATTATGCATCAATTAATTGTAAACATTGCGTAAATACTTGTATTGCTTAATTTTTCAAATTTTTGTTGTAAGTGTATTTAATGGAGGAAAACTCATTCCTCCATTACATATAGTATAGATATATATGAGTGGTTGAAAGCCATCTGTCTTATTGTACACCATTCAGTACGTGTTACTTAATGCATATATTTAACCACATTCCGAGCCTTTTAGCCGGAGAAGCAACCAGGATCTTCAATTCATAATGGATATTGCTTATATTGCATTAAATAATTTTTTTGTCTTATTGAATTAACTTTTGAATTTACATAGAGGTGGAAAGCAAATGGACAACAAGCTGCGCAACTAGCCTTTTTTGAATTGCAAAACTAATTCTTTTAAAAACTACATCTGTAGATCTAGGTGTCATAAGATATTAAACCCTTAACGTACGACTACAATAGCCTATCATGTTATTATCAGCTTTGCCTCATTTCCAACTGTATTACGTTTCATAGCATGTTTCAATGAAAACATAATAATAATAATAATAATAATAATAATAATAATAATAATAATAATAAAAGGAATATTCCATTAACCCCATCGAATTTGTTTAATTTATTGATGTCTTAAATAAAAGCATAAACACATACTAGCATGTTATCATTGTTACTAGCATTGCTAACTCTACTCATGCATACAAAGAATCTTTAAACAATATATATATGTAACTAGTTGTCCTCTTCTATGACTCTCGAGCGAATCGACCAATATCATAAGGAGACGCATCCTCGGTATAGATTGATGTGTATGATCTTTGTGCAAGTACTCGGTTTGCTATTTCCGTGGGATGAAAACTATCAAGATAAACTGATAATGACCGATTGGGACAAGGGATTGAGTTTGGAATACACTGTCCATCTTCCCTTACTAGACAACAAGGTTTATTCGGCAACGGTTCACCTACAAAATTAAATCCTTTGATTACATCAGTAGCGCCAATAAACATTAGCATCCATACTTTTTAATTAAATTATATTAGTACTGATAATGTAAGAAATCGGAAACTTTAGCATTCGTTTCTTACCTCCTCTTGGTGCTAAAATGTTGGACATGTTAATGAAGGTGAATTTTGCATCAGGTAAAACAACATTGAGCTCATCAACAAGAGGCTTAAGCCTGTTATTAAATATTGAAACTGCATCGTTGATCCATTCAACACATGGTTTTCCGTTGGTGCCATATTTTTCTATCTCAGCTGGAGCACATCCTAACATACCAAGACCGAAAACCGCAATCTTTCTCCCTCCTAATCTGTGTAGTGTCTGTCATTTACATAAAATACAATTTTTGGGCTTATAGTTTTTCAAAATTTCAATTACAAAGGTTGACGATTAATGGTTACAAAATGAATAATAATTAATAACTGTGAAAACATTTCTAGCATAATAGGCTCAAACGGAAGATCAGATGTGTACCTTCAGGTGTTGAGTATAGTGTTTCTGGAGGACATCAGCATATTGCTCGAGGTTATATTGGTGGCTTGACGGGTAATTATTAGGCATCAAGTAGTTGTTAATAAAATCATTGTTTCCAATATTTATTATGTATACACATTTTTTCAAGTGTTCCTCTGTGTTTTGCAGTTGGAGAGCAAGACGTGTAACTACAGATTCATGATTTTTTAGTTGCCTTTCCAAGCTAACCCGGTCACCCTGATAAGACGTTCAACAAGAAATAAATTTATATAATAAGCATTCTATATTAAATAAAAAAAAATCATGTTAGTTTGTCATGGATGTCCAGCTTGCGCGGCATAGACTTTCTAAACGTGCATAGACATTATTCAGTGGTTTGAAATCTAGAGATGTATTCGACCTACTTCCTTGAGTATAAATATTACTTCTTTAATAATAGGGCAGGGACGGACCAATGATTTTTAAGTGGGTGTTGCACAAAAGAAATGTCCAGCTAACTAAAGTTACATGGTAAGAAACGAAAGTAGCAAAAAAAATTTGGGGGTTGCACATACCACAAAAACTGCAGTTTTGAAATCTTTTTGCACATTATGACCTAAAATATGGTTTCGCCCGTGCCACGCCCGGTATACATGTAAGTCCGTGCATGTAATAGGGTGCAATATAATATAAAACTACCGGTATCAATTTGTCGGAATTGGTGCTTACCAGGTGGCATCCCGTATCCTCTAGAATACCAGCACTGCCACTTCCGTAGTTTACGCCTGTGCTAAGATCTTCATTTGTTGCGGTATTGTATGGTGGAGTGAAATTTTTAAAACCTAGATTCTGACCTGAAACAATATTTTGACATCAGTAACCCTACCATTCTATGAAAGCATACATATATTTAGATTGATAGAGATCCTTTTGTGCTGAAATCAATTTAATAGGTCACGTTGTGCACTCATAAAAAAGATAAAATAAACAAGACTGTCCAATTCGAATTAAAATAATACAACATGAGTACATCTCATGTTGGCTTTAGCGTGAGACGATCCTAATAGAAATGTCAAAAATTTCGTGACAAATGGATTGTTTTGATGGACAACACAAATATTTTGGCAGGAACGACATATACTCGTCATAAAATAACCATAATGTGACAATCTATTTTCTTCAACGTTTACAACAAAATGAACTGTTTGTTGTTTTAAGAAATGCTCGAAAGCATAAAATGTCAAACAATATGAAGGAACGAAAGAGACCAATGATGTCTGCGATGGTCCGTCCGTTAGTAAATCTACCGCTGACACCTTCAGGGAAATCACACCCATACGGCGGGTAATTGGCTTTTGCTGACGTGTTAAGATCATTGTTGTTGCCGCTATCAACCAACGAGTCTCCAAATATGAAATAACATGGGACTTTTGGCTCGCCATGGCCAAAAACTAGAAATCTTTGAAGCTGCGTAAACCATGCAACGAGAAAGAACGAAAAGAATAAGGTTAGCTTACGAGCCATGTTTGTTGGACTACAAAGAGAGGGATGAATATCTATTCTAATGCAAAATGCATGTTATGTTCGACACGTGTGAGATGTGAGTACCTAAAGACTTTCTTTCAACGGTAAGTAAAAATTTAGTTTTTCAATGGTAAGCATGATTTCCCGTTCAACGGTAATAAATATGTGTTATATACTTAATGATTTACTTGCATGATTAGTGTTTAGAATTTCATTACATATAACAGCTATTAAATCAGCCATATCAGATGGACGGGCTACCCTAATGAATTTACATAGCATAAACGTACTTAATATAAAGTTGACAAATCAAAATTTAGTATTATATTAATTTTAACTTAGGTAATTTGGATACATGTAAAATCATACAATAATTTAGAAAAAAGAATAATAATAAAAAAAATAAAAATAAAACACGCATTTTAAAAATGTGTGAGCATGATGTAGTTGTTTAAATTATATTGAAATCAAGTCAACTATTTTCATACAAATACAAAATTGTATTATGTAACATATATTATTGTAGGAACATATAAAAATAAACAAAGATAACGTTTTATCCCAAAACAAAATTTCCAGTAAAATAAAATATTGTATCAAACAATTAGGTACAATGACGTGTACATGCATATAATATAAAGTAGAAAGAGATACAAATATAACATTATATCTTATTTTAAAACAAAAACAATATATGATATTTTTATATGATCATAATGTAAATTTAGTTATTGGAAAAATAAATATATGGTTGTCATATTGATTAATTCATACATAAATTAATCACATTATAAATATTCATATTAAGCAAAGATACAAATTAAAAAGTTGAAATCTTTAAAAAAAAAAAAAAAAACTGTTACACCTCCTACAAGTTTTTACCTGAATAATGAACATTCTAGGTATGTAAAACTAATTATTTCTATTTATATTAATTGTGACGAAAAGACGAATATAATGAAAATATAATTTTGCGTATTAAAAATATAAATACTCGGTAGTACAAAAACACTACTATATTTTAAAACAAAGATACTATTTAATGTTTAAATATCATCATAATGTTTATTTAGTTAAAATAAGAATGAATATATTATTGTCATATTAATAATCCATACTTCATATAATTAATCTCGTTATGAATATTGATATTAAACAAGAGTGCAGTTAAAATTGAAATCTTTAACAAAACTATTACACCTCCTATCAAAATGGGACAATAACTTAAATAAATCAAGAGAAAATTTTTATTCGCTACACAGACTATGGTATATGTTTGAAAAAAAAAAAGTTTTAATATAGACTACTCGATTGCGCAACTTTTTTTTTGCTCGACTCCGCTTTTATTTTTTTTATCGACTGCACTATAATTTTGATAGAATCCATTATTGGGAATAAAAAAGTCAAGCGTCTATAAGATGGAAATCAATTTTCTTTTGGTCTATTTAAGTAATTAAATCAAAGTAATTTATTTTTATTTTGTGTATTATTAAAAATAAGAATTCGTATGTGTTGTGTATATACGTATGTCAACTGTTATAATTGAATATAAATAGCCTTGAAAGTTTAATAGTTAATGGGTATGAAATAAAATTTTGTGCCCTAATATAGGAATGTAATTAAATTTATTTTTCAAATAATGTCACTACTAGACAAACAGACTTTAGACCTTTTTATATAGACCCTTTAAAAAAGCACAGGTTTAAATGTGAATTTCTCTCGCCAAGAGTTATTTAGACCGCTGCAATAGAACACACCGATCTGTATAATCTGAAATTTTAGACCGGTTCTTTTTATATACCCCGGTCTAAAAGAGTTTTTGAAGATAAGTCTCCAATGGCTACAAAACCAAATCTGCTTTTAATACCTCAAAACAACCTTACTCTTCCATTTAATTCACTCGAAAAATATCATAAATTTCCTTATAATTACCAAACTTTTCCGCATTAATTACAATTAAAAGGTACGAATCACTTCTTATACATTTATATTAACGAGGCAGCATAGCCCGTGCGATGCACGCGCTTTCTTAATCATAAAGTATCATTGGTCGTCAAGTGACTTAGCAAAGGTTGTTTAAAAAATGTGTATAATTACGTAAAATGTTTGAACCACACAACTTAGAATTATCATTGCTACATTAATTTTAAAGTATCAAATTCTCTATTGATCTTCGGGTTGAAACGTACGCGTCATTGTGGGTAAATGTTTAAATATACCGTGTCATATAGGCTGCCTGCAATAAAAGAGGTAATGTAAAGTTAAATAGACATTTTTTATTTATAAAAATGTTAACAAATGTTAAAAAGACAATTTATGTTATAATTTTGTAAAATTTATTTGTATTTAATTAATGAAAATAAAAGAAATTATTAACGCAAATATTCAAAGCATTTGTTACTTATGTTGAAAGTTGCAAATCCAAGTTCACTTTGGGGGTATCCATTCGGATAATTAAGTAGTAAAAAGTTTTTGGGGATTTCTTTTTTACCTGGAATGTAAAGTTATGGCATCTTCGTGTTCATCAGGTACGCTTCCCACAACCATTCTTGATGACCTAAAATCATAATTAATTAGCTTCTTTCTTCTCTGTATTTAAATATTGTTTTTTTATGTAGATTTTATTAAAGATGGAGATAGTAGCTATTTGATTAATTGATTTCAATCATCAATTGAAATGACCTCAGAAGGTATTTTGTTTTTATGAAATTAGTTTTTTTTCTTCATCTTTGATGCGAATGTTAGTTATCCTTATGATGTTTATGTGATTCCAACTCTGATTAAGATAGGAAAAACAATTGATTGACCCTGTTTGTAAAAAAAATTGAATCAATACGATCTTGTTATCAAGTTTTTAAGGATACTTTGTTTTGCTACGGTAGGTTGTTAAAGCCTCTTTATAGACAATGTTTCTTGTGTGATTCTTTAAGTTTTCGTCGGTGTCTTCAATCATTAGGATTTTTAGTCCTTTTGGGCTTGTTACTCTTGATATCGCCACATATAGTTGTCCGTGACTGAACACCAGTGCTGGTAAATATAGACCTACAAAATCAAGCGATTGACCTTGGCTTTTGTTTATTGTCATCGCATAACATGCTTTAATGGGGAACTGCCTTCTTTTCATAATGAATGGCCATTGATTCCTGTTTGATGTAAGGCTGATCCTTGTTATCAATACCACTGCGCCGATATTTGATCCGGTAATGATTCTTGCCTGAATTACAAATTCTCCTAAATGGGTGATAACCAGTGATGAGGCGAAAAGTGTACCGCTTTTCGGGGGTCATTTAAGCCCTAAATCGTATTTATTTGATCAAATATCGCCCTAAATCGTTTCTTTTGGCATTTTAGGTACTTTGGAGAGAAATTCTGGAAAAGGAAGCATTTTGGACGTTTTCGGAGCATAAAAGTAAAGAATTCGACAAAGTGTCAAATTTCTGCTGGAACAGTACCCAGACGGCGTCAAGACCCTACCTGACGGCGTCAAGTCTTGATAAGCCAGAACGGATTAAAGAGGGACGGCGTCAAGAAGGCCATCAAGAATCCCTAACCACGGCAAGGTGACGGCGTCAAGTCCACAACGTGACGCCGTCAGATCTGTTTTTCTATATATATTCGTATAATTTTTAGTCATTCATGTGGAACTTTTTAGAGAGAAACCCTAGACGATTTTTGCAGCTTTTTTAAGGGTTTTATACCCTTGGATCTTCCATGTTACATTGAAGATAAGTAATCAATTAATCATTCAATATGTCTATGTGTTGTTTGATTCTATCTTGTTCTTGTCTTTTGTTTAACATGCTAGGCTAGATTTTCTTTGTGTTTGCTTAGATCTAATGAAACCTAACTATTGATTATTGATTGAATGGTGTGTTATTAATTGTATTGGATGGGTGATTATCGATGTTAGGCTTAAGAAAACTGGCAGACTTCCGGTTGGTAACATGCTTGAACGTCTTAAGAAACATGAACCAAGGTGTACTAAGGTTATTTTGATTGTATTTAATGCATGAGTGAATTCTAGTGATCCCATGTTAGGAGCTTCTTAGCCGGCTCGACATAGGAGTGAAGTAGGATCTCATAGAGTTAGGGGAAGTCCGTACACACCCCTACGAATGGTATTAAGGAATACAATCCGTC
This sequence comes from Artemisia annua, assembly GCA_014162995.1. Lineage (NCBI taxonomy): Eukaryota > Viridiplantae > Streptophyta > Magnoliopsida > Asterales > Asteraceae > Artemisia > Artemisia annua. The sequence goes on from LBNU01007650.1 coordinate 127,437, forward strand.
ATCCACGCAATTAATACACATTAATCAATCGGTAAAAGATAGTTAGGGAGTAAGGAAATCTAAGTAAACACACTTCTCTCCATTATAGTTTTCACAACCATTTACTTTCTTGTTATTTTATTTTATTTGCATTATTAGTTATTTGGGTTAGTTGACTAGCAACTAATTCCGCCCACTCTTCCAAAACCCGAGATTTTTACTTGCTTTCCTAAAAATATAAAATACAAAAAGAATCTTCCCTCACCCCTAGACATATTAGAGTAGTTTTTCAATCCTAACGATACTATTCCCTGAGAGAACGATCAATCCCCCGGTACTTGCCACTACACTATACTACATCGGTCAGGTACACTGCCTGGTGGGGATTGCAAGCTTCTCAAGATCCCTTGAGAGGTAAAACCCTAGTGCGTGGTCGCAATCTCGCGTATCAAAGTTTTTGGCGCCGCTGCCGGGGAATATTTATTGTTTAGGTTGAATTTTTATTTTATTAGGTCTACTAACTAGATTCCTTTCTAGTGAGATTTTTATTTTATTTTCTGGGTTTTTCTTTAGTCTATCTTATTTCTTCGTGTTTTTGTTCGTAACCATTACCATCCGACAACATGGAAGGTGGTAATATCCTTGATCCCAACAACCCACCACCACAACAACCACCCCAACCAAACCAACCTCCTAGAGCCCGTACTTTAGGAGAGTACTCCCGTCCTAGCCACCATGGCTATCGAAACACCATTGAGCTCACCCAAGGAGCCAATGTGTCTCCCTTGCGATCCGACACCATCCGGTTGGTGCAAAGCGGATGTGCATTCCATGGACTTCGTTCTGAAGATCCAAATCAACACCTCAAGGACTTTCTTAAGATCGTAGATTCCATAGACCTTGATGTTGAAACTCGAGAGACTACCTGATTACGTCTCTTCCAATTCTCTCTGCGAGACCATGCTAGTCAGTGGCTAGAGCGTCTACCCGCAGGATCCATCACCTCTTGGGATGATCTTACAACTCGCTTCTTAGCTCAATTTTTCCCACCGGGAAGAACCACAAAACTAAGGAATGACATCTTGGCGTTCCAACAACGCCAAGGCGAAACCCTCTACGAGGCATGGACTCGATTCAAGGACTTACTCCAAAAAGTCCCTCATCATGGCATAGACCTTTGGCTCCAAGTCCAAATCTTCTATGACCATATCAATATCCCCACGAGGCAAACCATTGACCAAGCGGCCGGTGGCAAGCTACGTGATCTAAGTGCGGAACAATCATGGGATCTCCTAGAAGATCTTGCTCTTTATGACAACGAAAGTAGGAATGATCCCCGTGATTTGAATAAAACGGTCAAGGCAATATCTTTGCCTTCAAACAATTCAAGCACTTCCGATCGTAGGATCATGGAACTTGAAGACCAAGTCAAGTTTCTTATGAAATCCTACGAGGCTCCTAAACCTTCAAGCCAAGTGAACAAAATCACTTCTTCGTGCAAATTATGTAGTGGTCCCCACGACACTCGTGATTGCATGGAACTCCCCAAACAAGCTTTTGCGGACTACGCATCCTCGCGTACCGACGGAGCGGGAGACAAGTGGTACACTTTCAAACCCGAGCCAAACCCTTACGGTGATTCCTACAACCCATCTTGGAAAAATCACCCAAACCTTAGGTGGAAGCTAAACCAAAACGCGCCCCAAAACAATTCTTCCAACCCACCTAATCGTTTTCAACCCAACGGTTCAAACTCGAACCGTACTTTCAACAACAATCCTTCCAACAACTATGGTAGTACCAATAATTTTGAAGGATTGATTTCCAATTTTATGGCATCTCAAGAAGCTCGTCTAGCAAAGTTTGAAGCTGATTTCAAACAAAAGCAAAGCGAGGTGACCAATAAAATTGACACTTTGTTGAAAGTTCTCAATGACCGAGATATAGGANGATCTCCTAGAAGATCTTGCTCTTTATGACAACGAAAGTAGGAATGATCCCCGTGATTTGAATAAAACGGTCAAGGCAATATCTTTGCCTTCAAACAATTCAAGCACTTCCGATCGTAGGATCATGGAACTTGAAGACCAAGTCAAGTTTCTTATGAAATCCTACGAGGCTCCTAAACCTTCAAGCCAAGTGAACAAAATCACTTCTTCGTGCAAATTATGTAGTGGTCCTCACGACACTCGTGATTGCATGGAACTCCCCAAACAAGCTTTTGCGGACTACGCATCCTCGCGTACCGACGGAGCGGGAGACAAGTGGTACACTTTCAAACCCGAGCCAAACCCTTACGGTGATTCCTACAACCCATCTTGGAAAAATCACCCAAACCTTAGGTGGAAGCTAAACCAAAACGCGCCCCAAACAATTCTTCCAACCCACCTAATCGTTTTCAACCCAACGGTTTAAACTCGAACCGTACTTTCAACAACAATCCTTCCAACAACTATGGTAGTACCAATAATTTTGAAGGATTGATGTCCAATTTTATGGCATCTCAAGAAGCTCGTCTAGCAAAGTTTGAAGCTGATTTCAAACAAAAGCAAAGCGAGGTGACCAATAAAATTGACACTTTGTTGAAAGTTCTCAATGACCGAGATATAGGAGCACTCCCTAGCAACACGGTCAAGAACCCAAAACTAAACGTTAACTCCATTTCCTCAGTTTCGTCCCCTAGTTCTTGCCCACAATACTATTCGGTCAACGCCATGAGCACGTGTTTCAAACAAACCCAAATCCCTCAAAAAGACCATGAGAATAAGATATCCAACACTAAATTGGTCAACAACATAGTTGAAACACCTCCCACTCAAAACCTTGATGAAGAATTCAAGGAGCTCCACCTTGAACATCCGGTTATTGATGTGTTAGAGCGAGCCCCCCCTACTATAACGCCCTCTTAGAAAGATATAAGAAGAAGCTCAAGTTAGGAGACAAGGGGACCGCCTTCGTTCGAAACAAGCTACCTAAGAAATTAGACGACCCAGGCTTATTTGTCCTACCGTGCAAGATCGGTAATTCGGAGGCTTATGACACATTAGCCGATCTTGGTTCAAGCCTTAACTTACTTCCACTACCCCTCTACACCACCCTCAAACCAGTAAAGCTAGAAGAAACCGAGGTAATAATAGGTTTAGCGGATGGAAGTGTAGCATACCCGGTAGGAGTAGTAAAGGACGTGGTAGTTCACATAAGGAGGTTGACAATGTTAGCCGATTTCCACGTCCTCGACATGATTAGCGACCCTACATGCCCCTTGTTGATAGGAAGAGGATTTCTAGCTACCGCTAGTGCTATGATTGATTGTAAGGAATCCAAAACAGCGGTAGGAGAAGGAGAAACTTGGTCGGTATATGATGTTAAGAAACATGCCTATGACACCCTTGAGGAATCAACCGATGTTAATAGGAGGCCCTCTAGATACGGACCATGGTTAGAAGGAGACTTCATAGGACCCCAACGCCCATTCTACCTAGAATAGGAGTTTGTAAACCGAACACAAATGGTATAACAACTTTTGGCTAGGGACACCGAGTTAGACCCCTTTGAAGATCCCCTAGTTTTTAGAAAGATGATTGACTTCCTAGGAGTTTTGCCAATTAACCTAGCCATGAATAAGTGGAAAAGCGAAGGCGATAAACATAAATGGAATTGGGAAAAGCCAACTAAGGAAGGAGATGGATCATCGCACATAAAGATGACTCTATATGATCCGGATGGAGAGAAGTTTGAGAGGTCATATTTCACAAAACGCACCAATAGGACACTTCCAACCAAAATCAACCCTAAGGATGTCCTCGATGCGGAACTCACCTACGTAGGATAAAGTGACTTTGAGTTTAGCTACAAGACTCGTTAATAAAGAAAAGCGATTCTTGGGAGGCAACCCAAGCTTTATTTGCTTTGTGTGTTTATTTAGTTGTTTGTTTGATTTTATTTGCTTCCGTATGTATGTTTTATTTTTATTGTTGTTGATTCATGCTTCAAACTAAATTGTAAAAATGCTTTATTTTGTTTTTAACTTCGTCTTAACTACATATAAAGGTATTTTGCAAAAGATAAGTGTAAGGGAAATCTAAATCGGTTTATAAGAACAAATGAACATGAATCATAACAATATTAAATTGACATACATATTAGTAATTGTTTGAGTCAAATGCTTGTATCGAGTCGTAATGATATTTTGCAGGATTACCAGGAAGTAAGAATTGAGTTTTTCCAAAACTTTTCTGGAAACTTAACATGAGAAATCTGTCAGATCACATCTGACGGCGTTAAGCTCCAGGCTGACGCCGTCAAGTCCAGTTTTCTGGAATTTTTTGAAAGTTTTGTTTTTCTTCCGGAATCATAAAGTGCTTTATAAAATCTCTAACTTATAAACTCCAGGAATCTGCAAAAATATTCATTCCACAAGAAATATATCCTTATACAGATTTATCCCGCCGATGTTATGCAGGTTTTCGTGTTTGTTTTCTCAGGTTTAACAGGTTATTTTGGACAAGAAGATGATTTATATTTCGGAAGGAAAGCTTTGAGTGTTCATTTTCTTGGAAGAAGATCTAACCATGTTACCCCTTTATCTACCGAGCGAATCAGGGGAGTATTTGATTTCATTCTTTTACCTTATTTACTTTTACATCTTATTATTTGAACATTGGGGACAATGTTCATCTTAAGTGTAAGGGGGGGAAAATTACGATACCTTAGAGAATGCAATTACGCTTGATTTTTGTTTGTTTAATGGTAGATGTGTAATAAAACTGAGAGAAATACCTGTTAGGGCAATTTTAGTGCCAAATTTAAAATTTTTTACAACATTTAGGAGTGAAACTTTGGTCTTAATGAGCGTCTCATGGATAGGAGTTATATGACTAGCACAAAAACCGTACCACTAAAAAATTTTCCACCCCAAATATGTGAGGTTCGCCCCTAGAATTGGTAGGAAAAGCATTCATCTTTAATGCTATGATGTGTGTACCGGTAGCACTTAGATTCTAGAACTTGCGATAGGACCATCCCGAATCCACAAGTGAGACTACATTCGTGTAGTTAGATTTACTACATGATAAGAGGCATTAGGATTAACCCATTGTTTTACACCTGTGTTTTTGTTATAATTACTTTGACTACATTGGTCAAGTAATTCTCCCACACCCTTGCGTTGTACCCATTTTTGGTACACGATACCCCTAGTACACCCTCCAGAGCCTATCCTTTTCGTTTCTAACTTTAAGCATTTTACTTAAAGGAAGAATTTGTTACACCCCACTTAAATGTACACCCAAATCGCCTTAGCCTACCTTGTATGCACTCACCTTTAGTGCATTATTGTGACAACATTTGTTTAAACCCTTAGTTAATTATCTAATTGATTACATGGTTGCTAAGTCGAGTCATATCCTTGTACATATTGTTTTGGGACGATTGGGACTCATGGGTAAAGTACTAGTGTAATGGAGTAATGGGGAAGAACAACATTATTACCCCCATATGTGCTAAATATTTTAAAAGTACTCCAAGTGTTTCGATTATCTTAATTCGAGTCATTAGAATAGTTATTTGTAAAGTATGTAAAAGTTCAAGTGTAAGGGGAGAACCGAGGCCCCTATGATGTATTATTTTGGATGGTAGCGCAAGAATGTATGCAAAAAAAAATAAAAAATAAAAAAATAATAAAAAAAATAATAAAAAAATCAAGAAAAATACAAAAAAATGAGAAAAAGAAAAGTAGAAAAAACATACGGACTACCATCCCATTTCTTTTTATGTTTTATTAGTTTTTGATTAGCGTTAGTCAAGTCTAGTCTTGGCTTAGCAAAGCCATATTATACATGTAATTAATCAAGATCTTTAACTCGCCACCAGTAAAATATCCCTTTTCCAACAAAACCGTGTTTATCATATCCCTACACCTCATTACAACCCTTTTGTAAAGTCCTCTTGATAGTTTTCTTAGGTGCTTACGCCTAGTGGAGAAAGTTTTCGATCCTTTCCCAAGCCTATGGTAATCTATTTGCTATGACAGGTAGTGAGAGATATTGTCCATTTTCATTTATGAGATATAATTCTATGACACCTCAGAGATGTGAGTATCTAAACACTACTTGTGAGGTGCTAGTGTGTAATCTCCGTGCTTATTATGATTAAAGTGGAACGATTATTTGTTGTAATTACTTTTATATTAGTGTTAAATGACCCCTAACTTGTATTTTGATTAGAATAAAAGCGCATTTGCTTGAGGACAAGCAAATCTCAAGTGTAAGGGTATTTGATGAGGCGAAAAGTGTACCGCTTTTCAGGGGTCATTTAAGCCCTAAATCGTATTTATTTGATAAAATATCGCCCTAAATCGTTTCTTTTGGCATTTAGGTACTTTGGAGAGAAATTCTGGAAAAGGACGCATTTTGGACTGTTGGGAATAAAGCTAACTGTTACCACTGATAAGCTTGTGGAAGACACTGCTGAAGAATGCACTAGCAGTGGAAACACATTACCACTGCTAGTACATATTATTACTACTGCTGTTAGGATAACTGTTATGTATTCGAATATAGAAAAGATCTTCATGTATATTCTATTTTATTAGTTTATCTTTATCTTGTAAAGGACTCCTTGTGCTATAAAAGGAGGTCCTAGGTCATTGTTATAGGGACGTATCAATGTTAGAAAGCTTCAAGGTGTAACCCTAGTGATAGCTAAGATCAATCGTATTATTCTCAATAATATTGAAGCTTTGGTGTTAAACTTACAACTGTTCTCACTTGCATTACATCATACAATAAACATTCTAAGTTTTGTTAAGTATATTCCGCGTGCTTAATAATATAACTCAAAGTATCACTCTAACACAAGGCGTGTGTTTAGATCCTACAAGTGGTATCAGAGACAGGTTTCTGATACTTTGATTTAGAAGATCCAAGGTATTAAAGCTTAACCAATTCACTCAGATCCATGGAGATGGAAAACAACCAGTCCAACTCTGTCCCAAGACTTCCTAAACTTAAACTCAATGAGTTTGAGATGTGGAGGATTATGATATAACAATATTTTCTCATGACAGACTATGCTTTGTGGGAAATAATCTTAAATGGTGATTCCTTCAAGCCTGAGAAAAAGACTGAGAAGATAGGTGAAAAAGAGGTAGTAACAGTTTCTGTGCCTACTACAACAGATGAAAGAACTCAGAAGAAGAATGACCTGAAGGCCAGAAGTTCGTTGCTCATGACTCTTCCAAAAGATCAAATAATTGCTTTCAACAAGTACAAAACTGCAAAAGAACTTTTTGAAGAGATTTGCTCAGTGTTTGGTGGCAATGATGCTACTAAGAAGACTCAAAAGACATTGTTGAAG
>LBNU01007651.1:6473-25393 GCA_014162995.1 Artemisia annua
GTGACGCCGTCACCTTCTGTGCACTTTAGGGTCTTTTGAGATTTTGTTGTTTTCCGCACTTTTTCACTCCAAAAACGCCCGAAAATGCTTCTTTTGTGATTTTCTCCTCAAAAGTACCTAAAATGAGAAAAGAAACGACTTTGGGTGAAATCCGATCAAATAATATACGAATTAGGACTCAAACTGACCCCTAAAAACGTAACATTTTTCGTCTCATCAAGAATGGAAGAAACCATAGGAGCTAACAAAACACACATAGGGCCAGGAAATGGAGCAAAATATCGTGTGGGACCTCAGGGGTGGTACACTAAGATTGAAAAAAGGCCACCCTATGAAGACAGAAAAATCAGCCTAGAAGAAATGGTAGATAAGCACATCGAGGAATCCTCAAGGAAGAATGCAAAATTTCAAGAGTGGATGAACGAGATGAAAGTTGACACCGAAAGGAATTTACGAAATCTGAGCGCCGCTATCAAAAACCTTAAGACTCTAATCGGGCAATTGGAAAAGAATATCCGAATTAAGACACACAGAGCCGAACTTGAGGAGTGTAAGGTTCTCTCCCTAAATGAAGAGAATGAAGAAACCAAAAGGAATGCAGGTTCCGAGGACAATTTTTGTGGAGTTAGCTACTTGCGGGAAAACAATATTGCCTACGGAAGGATTCCCAGCCAACTTCCAGACAAAGAACCTAATCCAGGAAAGTTTTACTTCCATGCACTATTGGTAATTTTGATATATTTGCTCTAGCCGATTTAGGAGCTAGTGTTAACATGATGTCATTTTCACTGTTTAAAAAATTAAATCTTACTAATCTTAAGAAGACAACATCAATGGTCGAAATGGCAGGTATGTCTAGAACAATACCAAAAGGAACAGTGGATAACATTTTACTTAGAGTAAATAAGTTTGTATTCCCTGGTGATTTTTTAGTTATAGACATGATCGATGAATGCAATAATAACCTAATCCTTGGACGACCATTTTTGGCAACTTCTCATGCTAATATAAAGGTTTTTGAAAAAGAAATAACTTTAGAAAATGGGAAGGAAAGAATTACATTCAATCATAATGGATCTTTGAAATCTATTAACACTAGTCTAGAAGAAGTCTGCATGATTAAAGAAGCCAAAGATACTGATATCCCCACAAATTTGGATATTTACACTAATCCTATCTTATGTGATTCTGAATCTTGTGAGAATTGTAATACTAACCATTTTGAAGAGCGTGTCAGTTACTCTAAGCAGACACAGAACAGGCATGATAATATTATGAGCAGGGTCATGGATGGAAGAACCCACACATTAAAGAACCATTATTGTAACCCAATAATCATGGTAAGCAATGGATCAGAACAAGCTTGGCCATCCTGCGAACCTTTCCATTACGTTTGCAACGGGGGAGATAACGGCGAATTAGATCAAGATCAATGAGCAAATTTGGAACGGACATGTTTTAATGAAACCGAGAGGCGTGACATTGATTTCGGAAATTTGTCATTTCATGATTGGTATAAAGTCAGGTTTGGGAATACTATTATTAACGAGCATGTGATAAAAGGATTCCAAAGGGATTACGACTACTATCGATCAAACCTTTCAGGTAATGAAGGGGAAAGTGATGTACCCGAAAAGGTTTACTCAACAGAAACGGGAAATTGCTCTAAAGAAATCACCCCTGAGAAAGATAGTCAGCAATTCAAGATAAATTGCATCGATCCGAAAAGTAAATTAAAAGGGCGCGATTACTCGGTTGATGAATGGATTACGAAAAGGTTCGGCAGTGCAAATATCGAAAAAGAAACTAGATTAAAAGCATTTGTGGAATGGATGATCGATAGTTATTCTGATGAATCCGTCAAGTCAAAGGAATACGACGACCCTCTCGAAAGAAGTTTTGAAAGATTTAAGTTAGAAATTGAAAGAGAGGTATTGCAACTCCTTGACGAATACGAACTTAAGATAGGAATAAAAGGGTACGTGCTCCAGGATATATGGGAAAAATGTAAAAGGACTTTCAAAAAAGGACGGAAGTTCTGGCATGAGGTTGAATTAGAAGAAATGGAAGTTCACAAATGCCAATTAGAAGGACGAAGGTATGATCCTCCGGAAATAAAAGTCGAAACTTTTGAAGTTCGAACATACACTCTTGACGGTGTAGGAAGTTTCATTAGTATCGATAAACCAATTGATAAGCTACTGCCAATAGGAAGGAGGAATGGTGAAAAATTTAAAGGTTTGATAAGAGAAGAAATGCACAACCAACTTGGTGTGCAACAGGTCTACTAACCATTACAGTGAGTCTAACTTAAAGACTCGATAATAAACAAAAGTGCTCTTTCGGGAGACAACCCGAATTATCCTTTAAACTTGTATTAGTTTTTAAATGAACTTTGTGGGTGTGTTCCCTGTAAACCCTCACAAGACTTCACTCGTCCACTTGGGACACCAAGTGGTTTAAAAGGCTTGTTGCATACGCTAAATGCAACCGTGATTCCTACGAAAGTGAGTTAGGTTTTTCTTTTTATTTTTTCTTTTTCTTTTTAGGTTTTATGCTTTTGGTAGTTGTGTGATTCTAGGGAATTGAAGTTTGCTCATAAGGCGTAGTGAAGGCACGTTTCTCAAACATGATCCTTCTATCATTTTCAAGAGTAAATTTCAGGGAAGTTCTCGTTCTAATTCTACTTTTCCTCCTTATTTTTCATTTTATGTACAAAAGGGACTTTGTACAACTCAAGTGGGGGGACGGGAGTAGAATCATTTACTTGAACTTTAATTTGCCCTTAATTTTCTAGTTTATTTTGAAAAATTATGCCACTTTTAAAAATTTTGACATGTTTTTCCGAACCTAACTAGAATGGACCTTAGCCGAGCACATTAACCCTTAATACCATGGTGAGGTTTAGCCTATTTCAGTTTCACCCTGTTTTACCCCAAATCCACCAAAAATATGAGTGTGCCGGTAGTTTGTAAACTTTAGAACTTGGCTTTTACATCATTTTGAAACCGTGTACGAGTAGTGTATTGAGATTTCTTAATACATTTGGAAGAAACTTTTTAAGAAGGCAATATTTTAGGATTATCACCCAAATAACCTTTATGTGTGTGTCTATCGATTAGTCACATCGACTATTCGACCCCCGTGTTAAACCCTTTTGTTGCACTCACCTTTAGTGCAAGATACCCCTAGATACACCCTTTTGAGCCTATCCTTTCGTTTCTTACCCATATTATTGTTTCGATACACCTATACACCTTAGCCTACCGTGTAGTCTTTGTTTATGATTGGGAAGTTGCCACTTGTTCTAATTTGAGGTCCAAGTCAAGAGGTTCAAGAATCACACCTACGTTGAAGGCTCATCATTGAAGATCATGAGAAAACCCACTATTGTACATGTATTGTTCATCCCAAGTGGGGGGATATGTTATGTTAAAAAAAATGTCAATTTCTGTATGTAGATATATTAACTTTGGTGCACCCTTGTATAGCACCGTAATAAGAGCTTTGAAAGATTTAGCATCGAAGAGGCCACTTCGGTCATATTTGAAGAATGAAGTTGTTGGTTCTTAATCACCAACATGAAGACCAAGTGTGGTGCCCATCATGACGTCCTCTAATGGCACAAACTTGTTACATGATCCAATTCTCGCATTTTGAAACTTGGACTTTGGATGAACGGCAAGTGGTAGCAACTCTGTTATAGGCTAAGACTATTTGTTTTCTTTTTCATTTTACACCATTATTGTGCATACCATGTCTTATCCTACCCTTTAGTTGTGAATCATGCTTAGGTGAGGGATTTGAGCAGTCATTGGTGTCTTGCCCGGCGTTCCGGTCATGTACCATTGCCTTTGTCGCCCTTGCCGTAGTATGTTAGTAACAAGGCTACACCCTAATAGCCTTATATGTGTTCACCCAATATTGCCTTTAAGAATTGTTTCGACCTTAGCTCTAGTGGTAGAGATTTGTGTAACTGCCAAGCCTATGATAGAATACATTCTATGACTGTGCGTTGAGTGATTACCCCAAAATTAACACTTAGATTAGGAGAGAGATGTGAGTGTTTGTTCCAATTTTGTGAGGTGTTCGGCTTTGATAAATTCTAGCATAGGAAGTTTTTAAATTCATATTCTCCAGTTTCTTGGGGGATATCTTTTTGAGAATGATTCTAATAAGGTCTACTTGAGGGCAAGTAGAGTTCAAGTGGGGGGATATTTGATAACATCAAATTTACCCCCAATCTAAGTGTTAATTTCCCCCTTAAAATGCTTATCTTTTCTACTTATATGAAGAATATATACTCTTATTTCTTCCTATTTTGGTTTCAGGGAAAAGATGAGTAAAAGAACGAACTTAAGCGGAAATGGAAGGACTTTGGAGCAAATACGCGGAAATTATGGATTCTGCACTAACTACGACGTAGAGGTTCATCTACCTACGCCGTAGCAAGGCTTTACAAAGACTACGCCGTAGAAGCTCTCATACCTACGGCGTAATAAAGAATTTATGAAGACTACGGCGTAGCCCCACAACAGGCTACGGCGTAGAAGTCCACTGAAGAACACTACGGAGTAGGCAACTATCCAAGCTACGACGTAGGATCTCATTTGAGGCATTAAAGAACTAACGAGGCCAAGGAAGAAGTTACGGCGTAGCCATCTAATCTGCTACGCCGTAGGATGTTTATCACCAAGACTTTACGCCCGTAACACTTGATCAATTTATGGCGTAACAATATTTGCAAAGGTTACGGCGTAACAACCCTAATACGCTACGCCGTAACATAGTCGGGGCCTATAAATACCAACCCTAATTCCGAGTTTTTGATATCACTTCCCATCTTTTCACCATAACAACTTTGGGAAAAACTCAGGAAAGAGGGAGAACGGAGTTCTAGCCACATCCAAGTCAATTCCAAGGGAGGAATCACACACTGATCATAAGTGTTTTCATTCCTTTACTTTGTATTCGATTCATGCTTAGATTTGTAATAACTCAATCCTGTTTTACTGCAATTATGAACATGAGTGGCTAAACACCTTTTGGTGTTAGCCTAGTTATGAAATTGTTATGATATTGATTTAGTTTTCCACGCATCTATTGTCGATTATTTGTTTACTTTCATGGCGAGGCTTGGGACACTCTAGTTCCCGTAGTGTTTAGCGTTGGTTGTTCCTTAGAGGCTTGTGGAATTAACCCTAGGAAGCAAGCCGCTAAGGATGTGACTTGGTAAGGGTTAAATGCTAACCGTAATCATCTTCCCTTACCATGCATGTGCGAATTAACCCTAGGACCACCTACCAATGCTTTACACTTAACGGAGTTAGAGGGGTGTAAGATCTGACCATGCCGCATTCGTTAGTCTTGTCCATGTTAGTAGAGGCACTTAATGACTTTTATGTCTTTGTACCGATGAACCCACGGTTTTACAATAACTTTGGATAGGACAAGGTATAAGATAGATCTAGGCGAATTTGACCATCTGACCCGAAATGAATATTGAATCCCCGAACGATATGATAGGATGCACCTATAGGAAAACTAGTCATGATCATAACAAGAGTAGTAATTAGGTTAACACTACTCCTCTCTACTGATTTCCTTCAATTTACTTATTGTATTGTTATTTACTTTTATTAGTTTAATTAATCTTTCAACTCAAAACCCCTTTTTACATGTGACACGACTTAGATAATTTCCGCACCTTAGCTCTTGGGACGACCTCGGCTTTACCATTAAACTATACCACACACGACCGGATACACTGTCCGTTAGTGCGTAAAGGTAGACCTTAGGTAAACGAGACTTTATAAATATTAAAACCTGGTCTGTAAAACCTGCATCATCGGGCCTATATATACCAGCCCTAATTCCGAGTTTTTACACACACTTTTCACCACACAAAAGTCAGAAGGAATTCAGGGAGGAAGAGGACGAAGTTCTATCAACATACAAGTCCATTCCAAGAGAGAATTCACGCCATAATCATAAGTTTATTCATTCCATTCGTTTGTATTAATTCAATGTTTACATTTGTTTTGTTGAACACTTGTTTTTCTGCATTAATGAACATGAGTGGCTAAACACCTCTTGGTGTTAGCCTCATTATGAAATTGTTATTAATATGATTTAGTTTTGGCGCATCTTTATTCGTTTTATTTGTATACTTGCTTAGCTAGTCTTAGGACACTTTATGCTTTAGAGGCATTGATACTTGGTAGACCTTCGAGGGAAATGCTAGATGTGACCGTGCCGCATTTCATTAGAAGGTGTGACTTGGTAGTGGTTAAGACCAACCGTAGACGCTTCCACTATCATACATGTGAGAATTGACCATAGGATCACCTACCAAGTAGATATGTTAAAGGAGTTAAAGGGGATGTAAGATGTGACCGTGCCCGCATCCCGCTAGACTAGTCTAAGTTAGCATAGGAATTTAATGACTCCTGCATTTCGCGCCAGCGAACTCTTTCAATCGATTTGGGAGAATAGGGCGAGGTCTAGGATAGGATAGGCGATTTGACCATCTGAGTCTATTGAATTGAACCCCCAGATAAAACGATAGGATGCATTATTAGAAAACTTGTCATGTTAATAACAAGAGTAGTAATTAGGTTAACACTACCTTCTCCTACTGATTTCCTTTCGCTCGTTATTTTGCTTTAATTGTTTCGTTGTTTATTTAGTTTAATTATTTTCAATCATTAAAAACCCCTTTTTTAATTAGTGACATTAAAACTTAAATATTTTATGCCCCTTAGCTCTTGGGACGACCTCGGCTTAACCATGTAGCTATACCGCACACGACCGGGTACACTGCCCGATAGTGCATAAGGTAGACCTTAGGTAGACGAGACTTTATATATTTAAAACCTGGTCGGTAAATCCTGCATCAGCTGTGGTATGCCCAAATTCCGCTTTTCATCCATTTTCTTTTTTTTCGGAAAACAAAATTATCCACCATTAGTAAAGTTGGCACAAATACATCCCTCCGTTAGTAATATCAGTTAATGAGGAATAACGATGTAAATGGTTTTCCGTTATCTCCTAACAAAAGTTAAAATCTTTGCATCGTTAGTCCTCATTGAGTTAAAATATTTTCATCGTTAGTCCTCATTGACTATAGAGTTAATATATTTGCATCGTTAGTCCTCGTTGAGTAAAAATATTTGCATCGTTAGTCCTCATTGACTATTCTTACGCTTTAATCCTTTTTCGTCCGTTTTTCTTACTTTTTCGTCCGTTTTTATCCATTTCTTCCGTTTTTCTCACATTTTCATACGTTTTTATCCGTGTTCATACACTTTTATTCGTTTTTGTCTATTATTCTATGTTTTCGTCCATTTTTCTTATGTTTTTATCCATTTTCATCCATTTTTATATATATATTATGTATGAAAACGGATAAAAATGGATGAAAATAGATAAAAACATATGAAAACTTGACATTTGATAAAAATATTTCTGTATCGATTTTAAATCACGATTTTGACCTCTTTCTAGTCCGAATCATCAAAAGTGTAAAACACAAAATTTGTTCGAAATAATGTTTTACATCAACAAACGCGAGATTTTAACCTGAAATTGCAAAACAATGGTTGTTAATACCAAAACTTAAGCGGTTTTCGACCAAATTTCATAACTTACACTTATAAACTCTTGTAAATTTTATTATTTTGATGATTTACACAAGTTATAACTTATAAGATTTACAAGAGTTTATAAGTTTATAAGTTATGAATTTAGTCGAATACTGCTTAAGTTTTGGTTGTAAATAGTCATTGTTTTGCAACTTCAGGTTAAAATCTCACGATTTTGATGTAAAACATCATTCCGGACACCTTTCGTATTTTACACTTTTGATGATTCGGAAATACATATTATATGTATAAAAATGGAT
This sequence comes from Artemisia annua, assembly GCA_014162995.1. Classification (NCBI taxonomy): domain Eukaryota; kingdom Viridiplantae; phylum Streptophyta; class Magnoliopsida; order Asterales; family Asteraceae; genus Artemisia; species Artemisia annua. Next base: position 14,377 of record LBNU01007651.1, read on the forward strand.
GAAAATGGATAAAATATAAGAAACGAATGAAAACGTAGAATAATAGACGAAAATGAATAAAAGTGTATGAACACGGATAAAACGTGAGAAAAACGGAAGAAACGGATAAAACATGAGAATAAAAGGATGAAAACGTATAAAAACGGACGAAAACTGATAAAAACCTATGAAAACGTGAGAAAAATAGACGAAAACGGTGAAAAATGGATAAAAATGTTAGAAAAACGGACGAAAATGATAAAAACGTAATAATAGTCAGTGAGAACTAACGATGCAAATATTTTAACTCAACAAGGACTAACAATGCAAATATTTTAACTCTATAGTTAATGAGGACTAACGATGTAAATATTTTAACTCAATAAGGATTAACGATGCAAATATTTTAACTCTATAGTCAATGAGGACTAACGATGCAAATATTTTAACTCAACAAGGACTAACAATGCAAATATTTTAACTTTATAGTCAATGAGGACTAACGATGCAAATATTTTAACTCAATGAGGACTAACGATGCAAATATTTTAACTCTTGTTAAGAGATAATGGAAAATCATTTGCATTGTTAGTCCTCATTAACTAATATTACTAGCAGAGGGATGTATTTGTGCCAACTTTACTAACGGTGGATGATTTTGTTCCGAAAAAAAGAAAAAGGATGAAAAGCGGGATTTGGGCATACCACAAGGATGTATTTTGAACTTTTCTCTAATCAATTTTTGAAGCTTTTCAAAGTGATTAGCAGATATTCAAACTAAATTCAGAAAATAAGCAATCATCTTTTAATATGTTCACATGAGATTCAGAATAGAAATAAAGGACTTTTTGAAGAAAAAAACTACACATTCACAAAAGATTGTAGTAAGACTTTGAGTGCTAAAAAGATAGTGATCTAAAAGGTCCGTTCTTAGAAAATGCTCAACATAGTGCAGTTCCGAACATTCATGAAATAATACATAATGTAGACTCAATTGAATGTATTTCAAATAAATTAAAGACAAAAATACACCGTTGGTCCCTAAACTTGGCAAAAAGCATCACACGAGACAATACTTGGGATTTTAGTTTCCGTGAGTCAAAAACTTGGGATTTTGAGGCCAAAGAGGTCCTGATGACGCTCGAATTATACATATTTTATATAGCGTTATTTGTTAGTTTCTATATGATTTATAAGGACTTTCGATACTTAATTGCATGAAAATACATTGCAGGTCCTCTAGACAAAGATCTTCATTAACCAAGGCAAAATGTGCAAATCCAAGATAATCTTATGATAAAGCCTATTCCTAGAGAAAAGAGCGCCGGGCTTCTGTCTCAAGTGCGCCGGTTACGGGGGTGGGAATATAATCCCATATAATCTAAGTCAAAACAAGAAAGTGCGCCAATCTTATGTCTCAAGCACGCCGGCCTTCAACCTCTACTAATGACCCTTTGGCTCCAAGAAAACCCTTGAAAGCCACCGTTGTTTATCTCCAAGTGCGCCGACATTCTATGAAAAGCACGCCGATCTTTTGCTCATCTGCGGCGTACTTCAGTACCTGGCCAGTCAACCTTTGCCTATATATAGAGCCTCATTTCGCCTCATTTTTAAAAAACACCAACACTCCTCCCAACAACCAACAAAGCTCTGTTAATATTTCATCTCGTGTTCCAATCATTGGCGTGATAGAAATAAAGTCAAAGTTCTAAAAGCGTTGTAATACTGTCTCGATATTAATTGTGGTGATCGCTAGTGACGGTAGCTTCTTCATTTCATTAATTCAGAAAGTATGTTGATCATTTCGTACGATATTACCACTGTAAGCATGATTATGAAAGCCATGTTAGGTTAAACTCCTTATGGTTGCTTAGATATGTTAATATAATAAATATTTGGTTATGGTTATATTCTCTTGTTGATTTCCTGTTTATGTCATGACCTTGCTGTGTTATAAACTTATCACCATTGTTTATCTCTTTGTATAATTACTACTTGAAAAGGGTCAAAAGATTCGGCTAGTATTTTATGGTTTTCAACATATGTCTATGTATGTTGATCAATTGAAGGAGAAATCGCTTTTGTATTGAAATAAACAATAGAGTTTTAAACATTGCAACTAGTACTTATACTTGTTAACCACTCGTTTAAATACTAGCAGATATAAGTCTTGAATCACAAAACATCAACTGATGAAACGTTATTTTGACGAAAACAACTACTCATTTGTTAAAAGCCATTGAGATCATTATCATATGCCATCACTGAGTTATAAGAACTATCCAAATAATCATATCTGTCTCATATTTGAATTTCAAAACAACTGCATAAGTTTTCTAAATCATCTTGATTAGTTAATTGATACATAAGAGCAAACCTCAGTCCCTGTGGAACGACCTGGTCTTACCAAAACTCTTTACTATAAACGAGGGTTATACTTTTACCTATGTGTTTTGAGTAATAAGGAATCGGTAAAATTAGTATTAGAAACTTAAAGCTTTCGAAACACATCAAAGTTTTTTGGCGTCGCTGCCGGGGACTAGTAGTTGCTCTATTATTAATTGTTTAATCGTTTTAGTTGCATTTTGATTACTTTTCTGTGTTACATTGCAAAGATTATCTACTCTGTCCTAAATAACCGNGTGTTTTGAGTAATAAGGAATCGGTAAAATTAGTATTAGAAACTTAAAGCTTTCGAAACACATCAAAGTTTTTTGGCGTCGCTGCCGGGGACTAGTAGTTGCTCTATTATTAATTGTTTAATCGTTTTAGTTGCATTTTGATTACTTTTCTGTGTTACATTGCAAAGATTATCTACTCTGTCCTAAATAACCGCCGGTTTTCAACTGAAACCGCCGCTCTTGCACCACGCTTACGGCATCTTTTTCAAAGAAGCGCTGCTTTTCTGGAAAACTAAAATTCAAAAATTCTAACTTCAAGCCAGAAGCACGCCGCACTTATCACCTAAGCACGCCGTGTTTATTACCTCAGACTGAAAATTGATTCATCCGAATTGAATTTCAGTTATTCTAATCCTCATAAATCTAATATTGGAAGGTCACACGATCATCCAACGCAGAACTGATTAGTCCTTTACCTGAACCTTAAAGAACAATCAATCAAATACATAGACGAACCAAACGAGTACCAATATCACAAAAAGACTTGAGACCAAAAACTCCTAAAGAGGTAGTTCTTTCTATTGACGATCTCTCTCTTTATCGATTCTTTATCAAATTTATCAAACTTCACGATCCAATGGATGAAACCGACAATGAACCTAGCTGGGCAAATGAACGAACAGTTGCACCCACTCCTGGTCCCGCAATAACTCTACCCAACACTGCTAATGAGTTTTCCATCAAAGGAAACCATCTTACCCTTGTTAAAGGAAATCAATTTGATGGTAGAACAAAAACTAATCCACACACACACATTCACGAATTCCTTGGAATTTGTGAAATGTTAGATAGGGAGAAACTGAAAATGAAGCCGTCCGGCTCATGATGTTTCCATTATCCCTAACCGGAGAAGCAAAAACCTGGTTAGATGAACTCGACGAAGGAACCATAGCATCATGGGATGAACTTCGTACTTTTATAAGTCGATTCTTTCCCCCAGCCTTATTTGACCGACTTCTCGGTGAAATTCGTGCTATTTTTCAACAAGATCGAGAAACTTTAACTGAATCATGGTTACGAATGAAAGAAATGCTCAGGAATTGTCATGTACATGGTCTAAGTAAAGGGAATATAATTAAAATCTTTTACCATGGACTTGACGAGAGTACTCAAGAAGCTTTAAACGCTGCTGCAGGAGGAATTTTCCTGTACAAAACACCAAATCAAGCCTACCAATTACTCGAAGACAAAGTCTTACTCAAACGTGATTGGGCTAAAAACCAAAAGCCCAAATCCGCTCTTCGCAAAACTGTTGCTTTCGCCGATGAAGGCAATAGTATTTCTGACACTAACAAAATTATGGCTCGGATGGATGCCATGGCCATCAAAATGGATGCTCAGTATAAAGAAATGAAAGAGAAACGTGAATCTTGCAACAATTGTGGTTGAAATCATTCAACCGCAAATTGCAATGATGATGACACACCTATGTCTCGAGAAGAGGAAGCCAAATGCATGCAAACATTTAGAAGATCTCGTTTTTACAATGACTATCGTAGTCGAGATAATGACAAATAGCGTTCTAATGATAGACCCGATTATAATCTGCTGCGACACGGCTTGAGCCCACTTCCAATACTATGAGGTGTCAAAGGGTTTGTACTTCCCTCCTGAGGAACTTGGCACTCCTCTTGGCATGAATGTAAACACCTTTGGTGAGCGTAAAGTGACTGTCTGGTAAGAAGTTTGGGGTTTGGTACACCATCAAGTGGTTTATTCACAAGAACACTTGAGGATCTGAACCTAGGATACATGAGAGAAAAGGTGCCCATGTGACTATATGATTCAACCATACTAATCAAGGGGCATCATCCTGCTAAAGTTGAAGGACTGAGTCTGCGTAAGATAACCCCACTACGGGAGCACAGCATTATTACCTTCGGAAATTTGTTCCCATGAAGTGCTCTTTGCACTTAAACAATGGGGGAAGAACATGCACGAAGTAACCTTCCAGTGTTCGGACTAGAGAAGGAAGGTTTTGGGAATTGTTGTCTTTGTAAGATCACCACTCATAGCCCATCTACTCTTCCAATGCATTCCATCCTACTTCATTATCAAAACGTACATTACTCGCTTCTTCATCTGAAATTGCAAATCGAGCCCTTAATCTGTGCTCTGTTATTGCGAATTGGACGCCAAACTGTTGCGCGTAATAACATTTCATCTTACTTCATTAGCTTTCTTGCGAGTTGCCTCTAGAATTCTGAATCCATGGTCCGATATCAATCTCGGGAGTGACCAGTAATGCAGTAATTAATCGTACGATCCTTATGAGGAATCAACTGGATGGCATTGGAATTGAAAGTTCGCGAGGGGCGTCTTCTCAAGATTGCAATCATATTGTGCTTTCTTACAACAATCTCATTTGCGCATGTAGGAGTTGGGTATAGAATGAGGTGGGCAGTTAGAGTATGAGAGGATTTCGTGGAAGAATATATGTTTTAGAATAAGATTTGGATAAAGACTAGATATAGTGTGAGATTAAAATCCGAATGGGTTTAAAAGTCAGTTAAGGGGTGAAAGCCCAACCCAAAAGTTACCCCGCAGTTAGCCATTTCTGACCGTGTTGGGCGGATAGTGTCCGGACAAAACAGCGAGAGTACTTCCACGTTATGCCAATCACCTTGGAGCAGTACCTTGGAGCACGTAGCTTTGAACAAATCCACCAGTACTGCTTGAATGACAGATACTTCAGATAGTTTGAAGCACATTTCTATCTCTAATCCACAAAATAACATATACACAACCCAGAACTTCCATAAATCATTGTTTTTGGCCTCCCCTCTACAACAAGAATACGCATACGTACTTAATTGCCTCCCCTCACAATAGGCAAAAATAATCGGATACCAATACGTTCCACCAACATGCTAAATCTTGAACATCAAGCCTGTTACGGCTAAGGCTACCGATCTGGCTACATGGCTATCATCTGATGCAATCTTGACCACATTAAATCACCGTGGGCTCATACAATCTCGAATGAAGTGATTCTAATCTGCTATCGTGCTTGGGTTTTGGAATGGGATACAACTGGATTTTTCACAATAACAGATGTACTCTATTGGATCAATGTTGATAGAGATTCTTGAATTAAAGGGCTCCATAGTCCAAAATTTTCTGATTTTGATCCGAAAGCACTCTGTCCACAACAACTGCCAGCTGCCAGAATATTCTGCTTCAGTAGATGAGGTTGTGCCCACATTGGGGTGTTGTTCTTACATTCCCATTGGAAACTAATCTTCTTCCGAAGATATTGGCATTCCACCAGTGGTTGAGTCTTCTATCAAAGTTTATCTCCAGGCATAGTCACTATTTAAAAAAGCGTTGCCGTGAAAAGGGTGACTTCCCTAGGATACCACAATCCTAATTTAGGTTTGATACTTGAGATAAGCAAAGATCCTTGCAACATGGACGATTTCATGTGGTTAGACCTTGCGGTGAAACTTGGATACCGATTGCCACATAACAAGACTGCAAAGCATAAATATCAGGCTCTTTGATGCAGTTAAGTACGATAAGAACCCAACCATTGATCTGTTGAAGGCATTGACTTCACTGGTTTTCCAGTCCTTCATCCTTTCTAAGTGAGTTTGAGGATCGTTAATACGTGTATGGACTGGCCCGTTTGATATCATTGAAGATTAACCTTCTTAAGATGTCAGTGACAATATTATCTTGGCTTATGAAACATACCAGTACTTGACTGGTTTAACTTGAATCCCAAAAAGAAGTCACACTCACCCATGAACTCATCTGAAATTCTTTTGCATAAAGTTCTTCAAAACTCTCTTCACCGATGGATTGTTTTGTTAGCACCAAAGCCCCCTATTCAGCTCCACATATACCTGACTAGCGAATGGATATCCTTTTTGGTCTCTCTTAATGAACAAGAGTCTTATCCAATGGTCCTCTCCTATAGCCATGTTGTAACAGGATACAATTTGAAAGTCTTTTCATACCCAAAGCTCTAGGGGCTTGATGAAGACCATACAGTGCTTTAACAACTTTCGTAGACTTATGTTTGGATGTTCAGCGATCTTCAAAACTAGGAGGTTGTTTGCATAAACCTCTTCTGTAATTTTGCCATACAAGAAAGACACTCTCTGACATCCATTTTGACTAAACTGGGAATCTCATATAGAGGGCAAAAGCAAGAAAATCTTAATAGCTTCACATTCGTGCTACCAGGAGCAAAGACTTCATCATAATCAACTCCTTCTTCTTGTCTGTATCCTTGAGCAACCAGTCTTGCTTTGTTCTTGATCACATTACCTCTTTCATCTCTTTTAACTCTGAAAACCCATCTTGTACCAATGACCTTCATTCCATCAGGTAAATCACATAAAACCCAAACTTCTTGAAGTTTAAACTGTAAAAGTTCTTCTTGCATAGCTTCAACCCAGCTTTCTTTGGATAAAGCTTTCTTTATGTTCTTGGGTTCTTCTTGAGAGATGAAGCAAGCGAATAAACAAGTCTGTTGATCTTTATGATTCAACCTGTTCTGCTTATAAACAAAACTAAGTAAAGCATTTTGAGGCTTAGTCATGCTTTTAGCTTTTGATCTTGTAAGAACACCAGAAGTAGGAGAACCAATAATCTTGTTTGTAGGATGATTCTTATGTACTCTTGACACGTAAGTTGTTGGTACAGTAAGATCATCTTCCAAGTTTGTTTGATCAGGACCTTGTTCACCAAAAATTCCTTCATCTTGCTGTTCATCATCTGATTCTTCAAATGGAGGCATGGATGAACCAGGCCAATCTTCAGTATTTGTCCAAGTATTTGACTTGATTCCCCTAGAAGTGCCTTCATCTTGAGTATCAGTACTTTGATCCAAAGTACAGGGATCCAAAGTATTGTTCTTCAAAGTGCTGTCAGTTGAAGATTTAAAATTTTCTTTTGACTGTTCTGCTTCATAAGCTCGTCTTAGATCATCTTCATAGGAATTTGCAAGTGTTTCTTGAAAAAGCATCCTATTTAATTCATCTTGTATAGCTTGATCTTCATCAGAGACTGTTGTGGTTGAGTTAACAGTATCTTGCTTATCATTAGCAGTACCTTGGTTTTTATTGACAGTACTTTGTTCTTTGTCAGCATTTGTAGGACTAGCATTGACTCCATGAACTATGAACTGTGAATTGTCTTCTTCAACATGGACAACTTGATTCTCCCCCTAACAGGCACATAGTTCATAGAAGGAGTCAATATATCAAGATCAAACATCCAATCAGGACCTTTACCCTTCTGGTTTGGTAGATCTTCAAGGAATTCAACATGAAGACAGTCTTGAACCTTCTTTGTAACTTTGTTATACACCCGAAAACCTTTACTGGTTGTAGAATAACCCAAGAGATATCCTTCCTCAGACTTGCCATCAAATTTTCCCAAATTATCAATGGTATTAAGAATAGTAAGAGGACATCCAAAAGGTTTCATAAAGCTGATACTAGGTTTTCTGTCCATCAATAATTCATAGGGTGTCTTCATTTGAGGTTTGGTGATAGAAACTCTATTCAAAATATAGCAAGCTGCACTTACTGCTTCAGCCCAAAACTGAATAGGTAAGAGTGAGTCTGCTAGCATAGTCCTTGCTGCTTCTATCAAAGTTCTGTTCTTTCTTTCTGCAACTCCATTCTGCTGAGGAGTTCTTGCAATACTGAATTCCCTCTTGATTCCCTTGTTAGCACAAAAGTCATCCATAAGTTTGTTCTTGAACTCAGTCCCATTGTCACATCTAATACCTCTAACCTTATGTCTTAACTGATTTTCTAGGGAGATGATTAAATCATGAATGGCATCAAATGTCTCATCTTTAAATCCCAAGAAAAAGACCCAACTAAAACGACTGCAATCATCTGTGACAACTAAGCAGTACTTCTTCTTGTTGAGGCTTGAAACAGAAACAGGTCCAAAAAGATCCATATGCAACAGCTCCAAAGGTTCTCTTACAGTTCTTTCCTCAAGCTTTTTACAGGAAGCTTTATGTTGTTTACCCTTCTTGCAGGCCAAGCATGATTGATCAGTCTTGAAAGTTTTGGAAGGTAAACCTCGAACTAGATTGCCTCTGACTAACTTGTTGATGTTCTTGAAATTCACATGACCTAGTCTTCTGTGCCATAGATGTGCTTCTTCAGTTGATGCTTTAGCTACTAAACATGTAACATTCTCAGTAGCTAAGATATTCTTCATATCAATGCTGTACACATCATTGGTCCTTGGTGCCCTTAAGACCACTAATTCTTCAGCTACAAACTTGAATTCAGGTGAGAGAATTAAACATTCTGTTTCAGTGAACAAGACAGGGTACTTCTTGTCACAGATCTGAGAAACTGATAGTAAATTGAACTTGAGCTCCTTCACATAGCTAACATTCTCAAAGTCAATCTTTCCAGTCTTGATAGTTCCTTTGCCTGTAATTCTCCCTCCAGTAGCATCATCCCCAAATGCAACTTTTCCTCCAAAAAATGGCTTAAAATCTGACAGAATCTGCTTTTCTCCTGTCATGCTTCCAGAGCAACCACTATCAACAATCAAATGATCTTTAAGCTCCACTTCTGGGTTGCCCTGCACAAAGATAAGAAAGTTAGTTTCTTTTAGGAACCCAAGCCATTACTGACTTGTGTTCCCCTTGGGGAGTCACATACTTAAAATCTTTAAGTATGTAATTCCCACTATCTTTTAAAACATGATCAATAACTTTCTTTTGTTCAAAAACTTGATCTTTGTTAGAAAAACAACTTTCTTTTACAACAGCATGTTCTTTTTCACCCACACTTTCTGAAAGTACTGGTTTGTCCCCAGCAGTACTTTCCTTTTTGACCCACATAGTTTTAACTTTTTGGGTTGAGGTCTGTGGTTTAGGTACTCTTTTGTAAGGCCTCTTAGATGTAGAAAAATTGGTATCATGGCCAGGAGCTCGTTTTGAAACATTGAGTCTTACATGAGCAGTACCTTTATTAGGTGAAAATCTCCTAACAGTACTTTGAGAGAATACTGTTTGTGGCCTACCAGTACCTTGAAAAGAATGACCTGAAGGTACTGGTTGTTTGGAAAAAGTTCTTTTCTGTTGAGGGTACCTATATGATTCAGTGAAATTACTATGGTTGACCCTTCTAGAATAATTCCAAACAGGTTTGGGTGAAGCTGGTTTAGTTTCTGTAGGCCTATTTTGTACAGATCTGGTCTTTGGGTATTGACTTAAGTAATTTGAATGTAAGGTACAATCTTTTATCAAATGATTAGGACTATAACAAACAAAACACAATTTTTGATTCATTGACCCAAATCCAGATCTTTGAGGGTTATACCCAAGACCAGTGTGACTTCTAGGTGAATAATGAGAAGAGTTTCTAAAGTTAGCAGTATGTTGGAAAGAATTCTTTGAGGGAACTGCTGAGTGACTAGCAGTCCTTTGATTAAAGTGAGAAAATACTGCTGGTTTTGAAAAAGGTTTAGAGAAACTCTTATCATTAACATTATTCCCTGATCCCCTAGTATTCCCATGATTCTTAAGAATCTCAACTTTGACTTCAGATGAACCTGGATTAGATTGACCCTTAAGTTTATTCCTAAACTCTAGATTGTCTACTCCATAACAAGAAACATCTTTCCTAGGTGGTTGAAAACTTCCAACAGCATGAGGAACTGCATGATACCCCTCATCTTTCTTAAATTCAGGAGGTGTTGGGCTTATGGGTTCCTCACTACTAGATCTGTTTTCTTCTGAGCAAGTTTCAAATTCACTAGTTGAGATTTCCTCTGAACTTTCTTGTTCCTTATCACTAGTTGGGTTCTCTTCTGAACTACTATACTCAACACCATAACCTAGTCCTGTTTTAATGTTTGTTCTTCTTTGTTTTTCACAGAAACTAACATGTGTAAGACCAAATTCTTTCCAACTAGCAAGTTTTTCTAACAAATCATCTCTTTTCTTAGTCATCTTTTCTAACTCAAACACCTTACATCCTAACTTCCATTCACTTAACTTTAACTGATAGTCCTGTTGTTGATATTTTTCAGCCCAAGCTACTTCATTATTTTCATGTGTAATTATTTTAGCTTCTAAGGACTCTAAGGTCAATTGATAACCTAAGACTTCAGACCTAGCTTTATTATGTTTATCTCTTTCAGACACATAATCACTAAGTACCTTTTGATACACATTATTGCACTTAGAGCATACCTCAGTAGCAGTAGATGAAGTAGGTGCAGTAGCAACCAAAGCCAACAGAACAGGTGCATCTTCATTCTCCATGCTCCAGTCAAAGCCTCCAAGATCATCAGTGGAATCCAAAACAGTACATCCTGGTTCCTCATCAAAAGCTGTGCTCCAATCATATTCCTCCATTGCAACC
>LBNU01007651.1:25795-45422 GCA_014162995.1 Artemisia annua
GATAAGAAAGTTAGTTTCTTTTAGGAACCCAAGCCATTACTGACTTGTGTTCCCCTTGGGGAGTCAAATACTTAAAATCTTTAAGTATGTAATTCCCACTATCTTTTAAAACATGATCAATAACTTTCTTTTGTTCAAAAACTTGATCTTTGTTAGAAAAACAGCTTTCTTTTACAACAGCATGTTCTTTGTCACCCACACTTTCTGAAAGTACTGGTTTGTCCCCAGCAGTACTTTCCTTTTTGACCCACATAGTTTTAACTTTTTGGGTTGAGGCCTGTGGTTTAGGTACTCTTTTGTAAGACCTCTTAGATGTAGAAAAATTGGTATCATGGCCAGGAGCTCGTTTTGAAACATTGAGTCTTACATGAGCAGTACCTTTATTAGGTGAAAATCTCCTAACAGTACTTTGAGAGAATACTGTTTGTGGCCAACCAGTACCTTGAAAAGAATGACCTGAAGGTACTGGTTGTTTGGAAAAAGTTCTTTTCTGTTGAGGGTACCTATATGATTTAGTGAAATTACTATGGTTGACCCTTCTAGAATAATTCCAAACAGGTTTGGGTGAAGCTGGTGTAGTAACTGGTGGCCTATGTTGTGCAGATTTGGTCTTTGGGTATTGACTTAAGTAATTTGAATGCAGGGTACAGTCTTTTATCAAATGATTAGGACTATAACAAACAAAACACAATTTTTGATTCATTGACCCAAATCCAGATCTTTGAGGAGTATACCCAAGACCAGTGTGACTTCTAGGTGAATAATGAGAAGAGTTTCTAAAGTTAGCAGTATGTTGGAAAGAATTCTTTGAGGGAACTGCTGAGTGACTAGCAGTCCTTTGATTAAAGTGAGAAAATACTGCTGGTTTTGAAAAAGTTCTAGAGAAACTCTTATCATTAACATTATTCCCTGATCCCCTAGTATTCCCATGATTCTTAAGAATCTCAACTTTGACTTCAGATGAACCTGGATTAGATTGACCCTTAAGTTTATTCCTAAACTCTAGATTGTCTACTCCATAACAAGAAACATCTTTCCTAGGTGGTTGAAAACTTCCAACAGCATGAGGAACTGCATGATACCCCTCATCTTTCTTAAATTCAGGAGGTGTTGGGCTTATGGGTTCCTCACTACTAGATCTGTTTTCTTCTGAGCAAGTTTCAAATTCACTAGTTGAGATTTCCTCTGAACTTTCTTGTTCCTTATCACTAGTTGGGTTCTCTTCTGAACTACTATACTCAACACCATAACCTAGTCCTGTTTTAATGTTTGTTCTTCTTTGTTTTTCACAGAAACTAACATGTGTAAGACCAGCTTCTTTCCAACTTTTAAGCTTTTCTAACAAATCATCTCTTTCCTTAGTCATCTTTTCTAACTCAGACACCTTACATCCTAACTTCCATTCACTTAACTTTAACTGATAGTCCTGTTGTTGATATTTTTCAGCCCAAGCTACTTCATTATTTTCATGTGTAATTATTTTAGCTTCTAAGGATTCTAAGGTCAATTGATAACCTAAGACTTCAGACCTAGCTTTATTATGTTTATCTCTTTCAGACACATAATCACTAAGTACCTTTTGATACACATTATTGCACTTAGAGCATACCTCAGTAGCAGTAGATGAAGTAGGTGCAGTAGCAACCAAAGCCAACAGAACAGGTGCATCTTCATTCTCCATGCTCCAGTCAAAGCCTCCAAGATCATCAGTGGAATCCAAAGCAGTACATCCTGGTTCCTCATCAAAAGCTGTGCTCCAATCATATTCCTCCATTGCAACCATAGAGAGAGTAACTGGTTCATCATCAAATTCAGCACTCCAGTCAACCTCTGATAAGTTTTCTTGAGCCACAAATGCTTTTGGTTTAGGTTCAGGAAGCTCCTTGAGTTCAACCTTGGGTTTCTCTATCATCCTGTTTGCTTGATACTTGGCAAACTTACATTCCCTTGCAAAGTGACCAGTCTTTTGACAGTTAAAGCATTCAATCTTAGACTTGTCAAATGCAATTCCTTGTTTGGCCTTGAAATCAATCCCTCTTCCTGTTTTCTTCATGAACTTCTTGATCCTAGCAGTAATCATAGCAACTTGCCATCTGATGTCAATTTCTTCTAGATCATCTTCTTCAATCTGCAGTAGGTCTTCTTCATAGGTAACAGGTAAAGTGGCTTGTTGAGCAAAGAATGAGCACACAACATCATCACAATTGATGTTGTTTGAGAGTTGTGAAGTGGTAGTAGACACAGTTGAGTAAACATCAGCAACAGTACTTTGAACTGGATAAGCAGTACTTTTAGTGGAAGTACTGCTTGTCTTGGCAGGAGACACAAAAGCAATACTGTTGGTTGATGAACCTGATTTACCATTCATCTCATGCTCATACACCTTCAAGTTGTTGTATAAATCATCAAAGTCCATAGTAGCCAAATCAGGTTGACCTCTGATCATAGTAGCAATCACATGCCAGATAGATGGCAAACTTCTTAGGAACTTCAAGTTTGCATCTTCAGTAGAGACTTCTACACCATGTATCTCTAGCATACTGAGAAGATTTTGAAATCTCTCATAGGCAGCATCAAGTCCTTCTCTTTCTCCAACAGCAAAGGTTTCAAATTGCTGCTTCAACAAACTTCTGTGCATCTTCTTGGAAGCATCATTACCTCCAAATCTTGTTTTGATAGCAGCCCACAGTTGTTTAGCATCCTTAGCATTATGAAACTTCAACAGATGGCCATCAGGGATAGCAGACAGTAGTATGTTGAGAGCTTTGTCTTGATTCCTCTTCACAATTGCAGAGAGTTGTTGCTGAGGTGGTTTAGGCTATCCAGGAACAACTTCAGGTTCTTCTATAACTTGATTGCCATTGACAATGATATCCCAAAGTGCAGAGTCAGTGATAGCAATGTACTGTCTCATATTCATGCTCCAGAGATCATACTCACCCTTCTTGACTATGGGAATTCTAACAGTGGTGATGGATGGCATAGGTGTAGGTTCTGGTTGAGACATCTTGTAGGGTTTGTTTAGAAAAACGACTTGGTTTAGGGTTTCTTCTTAATCAGAGTTTCCACACAAGCTCTGATACCACTTGTCGGATCGTTATACTCTGACCAAACTACTTTATTATAGCTTGTCTAAGGTTTAGCAGTCTTGGATAAATCCTAAACTACTAATGATGAAACACTGAATTACTCTATTAAGTATGCGGAATTACTTAACAAAGCTAAGAAGAATTATAACAACTTCAACACTTTATATTAACCAAACTTTGAACCTGCTAATTGTACAGATTCACAAACAACCCTAAATATCTCTAATATCATATTCTTATATTCGTATCTCTAATAATGACTCAGGGATCCTTTTATAGGCACAAGGAATACCCTAGTCGGTTTACAATACTTGAACGACAAGTATACTAATTCCTAATATATCGAATCTTCTAGAATCTTCTAATAATTCTTGTAATCGAACTTCAACAGCAGTCCTTTGATCTTTGACTTTTGTCTTTACAGTACTTTGACTTTATTACTTTGCAGTACTTTGTCTTTGAACATAACAGTATTTTGACATCATCAGTACTTTGACCCAACAATGATTTAGAAAACTTATGCAGTTGGTTTGAAATTCAAATATGAGACATATATGATTACTTGGATAGTTCTTATAACTCAGTGATGGCATATGATAATGATCTCAATGGCTTTTAACAAATGAGTAGTTGTTTTCGTCAAAATAACGTTTCACCAGTTGATGTTTTGTGATTCAAGACTTATGTCTGCTAGTATTTAAACGAGTGGTTAACAAGTATAAGTACTAGTTGCAATGTTTAAAACTCTATTGTTTATTTCAATACAAAAGCGATTTCTCCTTCAATTGATCAACATACATAGACATATGTTGAAAACCATAAAATACTAGCCGAATCTTTTGACCCTTTTCAAGTAGTAATTATACAAAGAGATAAACAATGGTGATAAGTTTATAACACAGCAAGGTCATGACATAAACAGGAAATCAACAAGAGAATATAACCATAACCAAACATTTATTATATTAACATATCTAAGCAACCATAAGGAGTTTAACCTAACATGGCTTTCATAATCATGCTTACAGTGGTAATATCGTACGAAATGATCAACATACTTTTGGAATTAATGTAATGAAGAAGCTACCGTCACTAGCGATCACTAAAATTAATATCGAGACAGTATTACAATGCTTTTAGAACTTTGAATTTATTTCTATCACCCCGATGATTGGAACACGAGATGAATTATTATCAGAGCTTTGTTGGTTGTTGGGAGGAGTGTTGGTGTTTTTTAAAAATGAGGCGAAATGAGGCTCTATTTATAGCCAGAGGTTGACTGTCCAGGAACTGAAGTACGCCGCAGATGAGCAAAAGATCGGCGTGCTTTTCATAGAATGTCGGCGCACTTGGAGATAAACAACGGCGGCTTTCAAGGGTTTTCTTGGAGCCATAGGGTCATTAATAGAGGTTGAAGGCCGGCGTGTTTGAGACATAAGATCGGGGCACTTTCTTGTTTTGACTTAGATTATATGGGATTATGTTCGCCCTCGTAACTGGCGCACTTGAGATAGAAGCTCGGCGCTCTTTTCTCTAGGAATAGGCTTTATCATAAGATTATCTTGGATTTGCACATTTTGCCTTGGTTAATGAAGGTCTTTGTCTAGAGGACATGCAATTAAGTATCGAAAGTCCTTATAAATCATATAGAACTAACAAATAACGCTACATAAAATATGTATAATTCGAGCGTCATTAAATCCCTCTACACTTAGCTATTGCTTGCCCTCAAGCAATGTAAGCGACAAAACATATTAAGGATTATGAAAGATAAATTCTTGAAGAAAAATTATTTGTTTGAGACAAAGACATTTCATATATTGCATGAATACATACTATATCACCTCACATAGGATTTATTTAAATTCACACAATTTCGCTCAATAAGGTGATTATATGGGAACACTCAATTTGCACAGACATAAACCAAGAAAACTACTATAGGCGTATACAAGATACGTAAACATAACCGTTGCGGCGTGAGTACCGGACAAATATATCAAAAGAAGGCAAAATAAGGCTTATTTTGTTTCAGGGATAAGTGATAACTTGGGTGTTTGTGTTTGAGAGATATAACTGTTGGGAATTATATTTATTGATTTGATGATACAAAACAAGAAGAATGAAACATGAAGGGTTTAAAGTGACAAGATGGGAAACTACAAAAAGATGGAGGATTTGGAAGATTCTAGAAGAATATTTAGTTTCCTAATTGTATTATGATTCCTCTTGTAAACCCTAGATGTCTCTAGTATATAAAGAGACATAGGGTCATTAGTTTTATTGTATGTACAAGATGTAAACACAAAAGGTGTGTGTGTGGGAACCTAGGCGTAGGGATTTGGGAAACGCCTAGGGTTTATTAGTGTTTTAGTTTAGATAACGTGTTCTACTTGATCAAGGTAGAACATGTTAATAAGTTTGTAATCGTTAGAGAAGGCAATGATAATAAAAAACCTTGTTCATGATAACGTTAATTCATTGTTCGAATATTCCGCTTTCGTTATTATGTGTTCCTAGATATAGTTAATAATTAGACATCGTCTAAGAGCTACAACGATCTTCACAATTGGTATCAGAGCCTGGTTAGCTCATGATATCTAAGGATTAACAAGGTTTATAAGTCGAAGAAAACTAGTCTGGGGTAATCGTATATTTTTTTTTGGATATCGTTTTTTTATGGCGACATAATACAACAAGGTTAAGGAATTTGCAATTGAATGGGTCTGCGATATTTTATTACTGTCTCGTATCTATGATAGTGGGATTGATTTGTCGTACGTATATTCATCAAAGTGGAGAATGGAATTTATTGGGCAGTGAATTTGTGGGATTCGTTATTCATAACGACAATGAATAAAAACTTAACCTCGTACTGATATTGTTTTCTTCTAGAAGGTATTAAATTAATTCAAGCTCGTGGGGACAGAGGTATACTCGGTGGTTATTAATTCTGTTGGTTGCGTTTGACTCTTTGAAGATTGAAGGTTGTTGTCGTCTTGCGCTATGAATTAATTCTCGTACTGGTTTGGTTCTACGAGATAATGGGTCAGTGACAATGAATATAATATTGGTTGTGTGTTGTCGCTGTCCATGTAGAGTATAACAAATTGTTCTTTTGGCTAAAGCTATATCATGGATCAGTCTATTTGTCGCATGAGGTGCTGCAGCTAGTTGAGTTATTGCTTTGTTTTTGATTTGTTAATGGGTCTGTGATTTACGAGGGTCAATAGTTTGAGAAGGATATACTTTTTAAATTAAAGCAAGTGGTTAGTGATGTTTATGCGTGAATAATTCAAGTGAAAAGATCAGATCAGAACAAGTATTCAAAGTACTGTTCGTATATCTCAAAGTACTGGTGCGTTTCGAATCAAAGTACTGCTCCATTGTTTTCAAGGTACTGCTCGTATGTTTGAAAGTACTGCTCTCTTGAATTAAAGTACTGCTGCATGTTTCATTGAAAGTACTGCTTGATATTTGAAAGTACTGCTCATTGTTTTCCAACGTACTGCTATCTCTTAAGTACTGCTTCTACTTCTCAAGGTGCTGCTCGTTTATATTCAGAGTACTGTTGTTCGTTTTCAAAGTACTGCTACTGCTGTAATTTATGGAGACACGTAAGGAGTTTTATGGTTTATTATATATGCATGATTTAAAAGCAGTAAGGGGAAGTACATATCAGTTTGATTGGTTTTGGATTACACACACAGAAGGTTATTTGGTACACACACAAAGGAAGAAGTTTATGTTCTTTAAGGTTTAAAAAGGCTCGTTATTTGGATTATTGGATTAATTGATTACGAAGAAGATTGTTTATCACTTATTTGAAGGTGAAGTGGAGTTTCTTGGATGAGTGTTCTTATCATATCTCAAAGTTTGAGACACTTTGGAGATAACTTGTTCGTGCGTTAAAGAAGTGACAAAGACTTGATAAATCTAGCCAAAGAGTGTGATTTTTCTTATGATGCTCTATGCACACATTGGCTATCACTTAAAGGAGTTACATTGTAGTGCTCAGTATCTCATATTAGTTGAGGATTTTGTCAAGAGATTGCGGTCTACTTATACTATTAGTGCTCTGGTATGAGTTTGGAGTCACGTGGTTAGTACAAGACATAAGACACAAGTCTAGGTTATTCTACTTCTTCATCAAGTTCGTTATATTCGGTTTTCTTCACAAGTGATCATTACAAGGAGCTTACAGATTTGAAGAATCATGAAGATGGTTAGCATATTGATTTCAGGGGAAGCATATTATGATGTGTTTTAATCATTTGACATTCATGCATCACTCAAGGGGAAGTTTTGTCTACGTTCTCTATTTGTTGATAACAGAAAGGGGAAGAAATACTAGAGTGGCATAGCATGATTTTAGAGGAAGACAAGATTGTTTCATTCATGGCGAGATTTAATTATCTCAATTTCTCTACTTCGTCTAGGGAAGTTCGTACAAGATTCGTGGTTGTTTTGTCATCATCAAATAGGGGAAGATTGTTGGGAATTATATTTATTGATTTGATGATACAAAACAAGAAGAATGAAACATGAAGGGTTTAAAGTGACAAGATGGGAATACAAAAAGATGGAGGATTTGGAAGATTCTAGAAGAATATTTAGTTTCCTAATTGTATTATGATTCCCCTTGTAAACCCTAGATGTCTCTAGTATATAAAGAGACATAGGGTCATTAGTTTTATTGTACGTACAAGATGTAAACACAAAAGGTATGTGTCTGTGGGAACCTAGGCGTAGGGATTTGGGAAACGCCTAGGGTTTATTAGTGTTTTAGTTTAGATAACGTGTTCTACTTGATCAAGGTAGAACATGTTAATAAGTTTGTAATCGTTAGAGAAGGCAATGATAATAAAAAACATTGTTCATGATAACGTTAATTCATTGTTCGAATATTCCGCTTTCGTTATTATGTGTTCCTAGATATAGTTAATAATTAGACATCGTCTAAGAGCTACAACGATCTTCACAATCATCTTGATTAGTTAATTGATACATAAGAGCAAACCTCAGTCCCTGTGGAACGACCTGGTCTTACCAAAACTCTTTACTATAAACGAGGGTTATACTTTTACCCGCGTGTTTTGAGTAATAAGGAATCGGTAAAATTAGTATTATAAATTTAAAGCTTTCGAAACACATCAGGTCCCTTGACCCGTAATGCTCAGGTCAACCCCGTTACTTTCAGTTTCATTTTATTTTTAGTTAAGGGCATAACGGCCATTTCATATATTTCAATTTTGATACTTTATTTTCAACACTCTTCCTTCCACCGCCCACATTTCATCGAAAATAATACTCCATAATCAATATTCATTTCATCACCTAACAAAACCACCGTATGCAACCCGAACCATATTTTCATGCAACCACTAAATATCCAATCTCAATTATCATCATCAAGTTTCTCGTCGAAAAACCTATCTTATCTTCACCCTTTAAATCCACAACCCAAAACTCTTCATCACATCTCATCCAAACCTACCAACTCGCCGCTATATCACTCGATCAAAAAATATCTCATCATCTCAAATCCATTACTCGGACGTCGTCATGATCTGGCATAAGTTTGACTAATCTATCGGACTTGATTTCATTTGTCACATCTGTTCATATAGAATGTGAATCTCAGATCTCGAATTTCAAAAGCTATTGGAGAATAAAATAGTGAAAAATGGAAGAGATTTGGTGGCACGTGCATTTCACGCGCTTGGCTTGTTAACCGTTGTAATCGGAAACGTTTTGGTATCCGTATTGTTAGGTGACTCAGAACGAGTCAAGGTCTAAGTTCCGGCTGAGTTCATGTGGTCTGACTCAGCCAACGAGTTATAGGTGATATTTGACCAGATTAAGGTGAATGATAATAAGGTGTTAGATGTTGATGATGTGGCAAAACAATTGGTGATTATGCGTGATGTGATTGATGATGCGGAAGGTAGGGTTAGGTTGGTGGAGAGTGTGAAGGATATGGAGATGAAGGTGAAGAGGTTTTCGGATGGCGTTGACGCGTTGAATAGCGGAGTTAACGGATTGTATCGGACTATGTTGAAGACGCGCAACGGATGTTTAGATGCTAAATGTTAGTTGATGTGGATGTATTGTTGTCCTGTAAGTGTGAATATGTTAGATGAACTACGAATTAAAGGTTAGATAATGTACAGAATACAAAATTAATGTCGTATGTAACTGTCATGTTATCGCGTAATCTAACGGTTGCACAAGTTGTATGATCCGAGTGTTGGTAATTTTTAAGTGTCGAAATTAGTGTAAGTTTATATGTTACAAGTATTAATATTGAAACTAGTTGTAATTATCTTGTTTGAATTTCAAATCTGATCTAGAAACTAAAGAAAACGTTATGAATACAGTTGCTAGTTTATGCATCTTGCATCCCGTTCTACTGGCAACTCGAGGTATGTAGCTCATTACTAATAAAGTTTGTCGAGAAAAGGTACATCTTGCTACACAACACCGAGAATATACAATGCATGCCATCCATCTAATGCAATTTTTTTTGTTAATCTTAACCTAATACAATTTGAATTCGATGCCCCAACTGTATTTGTTTCTGAATTTGATGCCCTGACTGTTTGTTCAACAATTTTCTGCTGGGAAGCAGAACATTTCTATAGTAATAATGCTATTTAGTGCAATTAAATGCGATATAAGCCATTCTCAGGACCAACATCACGCCTTTTAGTCCGTTATCAACTGATATCAACTGGCAGTAGGGGGAGAATTTAGGATCTCTGTGAAGGAACGACACTGTAGCCGAACCTTCTCTCCACCTTCTGCTCATTCTTCATGTTGATCTTCATGATAACAATATTGTTTTTGTGATTGAGATTGTCATTCTTCGAGTCAGTTTGATCCAAAGATGATGATGTGTGTATGTGTGTTTTTGTGATGGTTTGGTAACCAAAAGTGGAAGAAAAGTGGAGGAGAAGATTTATATGACTTGTGACAACTCGTAAATTCTGGTCATTTTCCCAATTTTTTAAAATTCACTATTCACAAGTTACTATTCATCACTTACTATTCACCGATCACTATTCATCATTTCACTATTCATCGTTTCCGGAGTCAGTTTGTGATTTTGAGAAGCGTTCAAAAATTTTACTATTTACGTGACACTATTCATTTCCGGAAGGAAAACACTATTCATGATCATCATTCATCTTTTTGTAAACCTAGTTTATAGGTATTCAAATTCGCATAACCAGTTTGGTTTAGCTGCGAAATCATGCATCATCAGTATATTAGGTTATGCACGGGTTTGTGTGATTTTCATTAACGTATGTTTAAATATTTAATTAACGTTACCACTCAGTTTTTACTACTAACAATTTACCCGATACTCCCGACTACGATCCTAATATCTTTTCATACTCATTATAATAACATAAAAATTATATTATTAATTTACCCGGGGTTTTGAGACCTGTTGCTATACTTTACGGTATACGCTATAAATTTCGTCGGATAATGATATCTCCACACGACAACTATTTCAACACCCGATTCTCATCAGGAATGTAATTTTATAATTTTTACAACGTCGTCACATTTTATTTGGTACAGTTAAATTTTATTTGTAGCAAACTCGGTACCCGGTATCCCCTAAAACAAATAATATCTAATATAATCAATCACACCTTACAAAAATCTCTTGCACCATTCTTTTTCCCATGTGTTCCCCCCCCACTCGTTTCTTACATATCTTTGAAAAATTTATACTAGCTTTATTTATGATATGTACTACTTGTCTTTAATAATAAAATATACATCTAATATAACTTCAATACTACAAGTAACTTTCATATGTAACAAATCTCATTTTCTTTCTTCTTTTGCTCCATCACACGGCCAACAACAAGAGGCCAAGAAGGAACCAAAGATTTTTCAAGAACAAGTATTAATCTAGTCTCATTTACACTCCTAGCTGGGATTTTGAAATAAAAATCCCTAGGTTTCTTATACATTTCCATCCAAACCACCTCAAATCTTCAAGTAAGTTTCAAGTAAAATTTATCTACTTTTTATACTTCTATTCACCATATTTTCATGTTCTAGTAACTAATTATGCAATTATACATATGTTTGATACCACTTAATATTTATTTTTCTCTCTAAAAATAGATCTATAAGTATTTAGAGTAATATTAAGAGATCCACCATATTTGGTGATGTTTAGGACCCCATGACACCCTAAGAAGGTGTAAGGTAGATTAAGAGTGGTTTTGAAGTTGATTGGAGTGGATTTGGACAAATAGTAAACTAGAAAAATCTATTTTGACACTATATGAAGTTGCTGTCCCTTTTTGAAAAACGTGGAAAGATCAGGGTTCATGGTAATTTTGGACCAAAGACTTAGAAAATACATTCAAAAACGAAACTATGGCCATTGGAATGAACAAAAACGAACTTATAACGAAGGAGATATGATTTTTCAAAGTTGGATGACGAAAACTATTTTCTGAAAATTATACCCGCTGTCCCGCGACTTTCTACCGCTAAACCAAGGTGTTAAACTTAAACGAGACAACCCGACATACTAAAAATTCACTAGTTCACTGAAACACGAGACCGGGGATATAAAGAACTTAAGAAACGGACTTATAACGACCGAGATACAAGTGTTCAAACCCGACGTATACAACACTTTTTCATCAGCACCAACACTTAGAAAAATTTGTAAGTGTTGACAATCTCGCCAAGTGACCATGTTCGACACCACTTTTCTCATTGATAGACCCGTTTTTGGAAAATTAACATCTCTGACTAAAAGTTAGTTCACCCAGCCTAGTTTCAAAACAATCAACCGTTCGTCAAACGGATTAATAACGAATAACATATGGCCTTCAACTTTCTCGAAAACTGCCCAGAAACTGCCAAAACAGCCCACACACCTTACTTTACGGCTATTTTTCTTTATGATCGAGACCCGTATGGACAAAATTTTAGTGTTACTACTTTTAGAAAATGTGACAAGCTTCCTAAAACTACTGAGCATTTTTCCTAACTCNCTCTGACTAAAAGTTAGTTCACCCAGCCTAGTTTCAAAACAATCAACCGTTCGTCAAACGGATTAATAACGAATAACATATGGCCTTCAACTTTCTCGAAAACTGCCCAGAAACTGCCAAAACAGCCCACACACCTTACTTTACGGCTATTTTTCTTTATGATCGAGACCCGTATGGACAAAATTTTAGTGTTACTACTTTTAGAAAATGTGACAAGCTTCCTAAAACTACTGAGCATTTTTCCTAACTCTTAATACACACTATTTCACGACTAGTTTTACGAGACCACTTGGTCATATTTTCAAAGTTATGAAGAATGTTATTTTACGACGAAATCACTATAATTGCCGATAAAATACCAAACAAGGATCGTGGAGTACCATCTCAACATACTTACACGAAAAGTAGTTTATAACTTAACGGGACGTCAAAAATATATTTTTCGATGATAAACGTTATTTTCAAAAAGTACGAGTGGTATCGATAACATACGTATTTGCATACATAGCATTGTATCATTGCTTACATTAGATCATATCATTCATAATAGGTCGCGGTTAGAGACCGAGCCTCATTGCATCACATCCACTATTGTCATTACTGCTAGCATATCAGGTGAGTTTTCATAGCTCCGTTTACAATTTATTATTTCATTTCAAATCCCACGGGGGAGAATACATTGCACCATTTTCATACGGGCCAAAGTATTAAATTTATGTACATTGCTTAAGTTACCGCATTTGCCATGTTAAAGTCCCCTTTTATTATCATGAACCGTTAATTTGTGAGCAAGCGAAGGTGAGTGGATAGATCTATTGAGGGTGACGCCTCCATCCGCGTTGGTTTGATCACCAACGGTCAAACGGATGCATTTCATTTCATTCATTCAGAGTGTTTGGCAAAACACTCCTTTTGGGGCGTTTATTTTAGTCTAGCTTCGGGGTCATGAGCTTAAGGGCTAATGTACTATTTTTGTTTATTGTGACATTTTATTATCCATTTTTATACTTGTGGTCACCGTAAAAACATTTCATTTACTTAAATCTATGATTCTCACCAACATTTTGTTGACTGTTTTTAGCAATGTATTTTCAGGTAATTAAGGCATTCACAACATGGCATACATGAAGACTTACCATAGAGTCGCAATGACGACGCGTCTCACTTGGATGTTTATGTACTTAAACCATCGTTTGATTCAAGGCAAACTAATTTCCGAAATTTGAAATATCTTTTGGGAACTATCTTTTGAAATTCTGAATGTTTTTATGAAGTCAAACGATGTATTTTAAAACGACGCGTTAGGTCGTTCAATATAACTGTATCTGTGGTGCTATGGCAGTCACGCCCCAGGTATTCCATTCCGCTGCAAGTCATGAACTTGGGGGTGTGACAGATTGGCATCAGAGCTAAGGTTATAGCGAACTAGGTTGTATCTTGGACCCTAGACTATAACCACACCATCATAGCATCTCATCATTTCATCATAAGTGCATATTCACTACGCATGTTGTTTCATGCACACATTATGTGAGTTATTTATACTTATACTCATATATAATTATATTGACCTGCTTCACAGTGACATGTCTTCACCCAACCACCCTATGATCATCCTAGCAGACTCGGATATCGAGGATGCTTTTTCATCCACTGATATGCCTACATCACCACTCTCACCTTCCTATACTTTGACATTCACATATCCCTCACATTTGTTAGGTGATAACTTCCACCCGTTTGAGATGTTAGCACCACCTGAACCCGACTTTGAAGTGACTACCAGATATGACACTGAGACCTTCGAGATTCGGGAGACTGTCCTTGCCTTTTCAATACCACCATTGTCATTTCCCTTTTCCATTCCCGCATGCCAGGAATTAGATGACACCTTGTGGATAATACCAAGATCACAGACTCAACAGAAACATCAGTAGATTCCTCCAGACCCCACTTCAGGACTCATCTCAACCTTATGATGCCACAACCCTGGTTTCACTCAGAGGGACACCAGGAAGCCTCTAGACTAGACTTATATCTTTACTAGCTTTTACTATTATCCTAGCCACGGGAGGTGTGGCATAGTTTAAAGATACTTGTAGTATTTTGATTGTTGTACAACGAAATCACCAAGTATTGACTCTACTATATGGGTATGGTTGTGCTATCTATGATATTGGTNAACCTTATGATGCCACAACCCTGGTTTCACTCAGAGGGACACCAGGAAGCCTCTAGACTAGACTTATATCTTTACTAGCTTTTACTATTATCCTAGCCACGGGAGGTGTGGCATAGTTTAAAGATACTTGTAGTATTTTGATTGTTGTACAACGAAATCACCAAGTATTGACTCTACTATATGGGTATGGTTGTGCTATCTATGATATTGGTCCATGTATACCAAAATTTTCATGTGTTGTGAATGTCTATAGATGTTGTGGTTGTATATATTGGTACGATGATCATTTCTATTTTGATTTCTCATGGTCGTATTCTTTTGTGGTTTTGAAGAACTATGGCACCAAGGAAAAAAAAAGCTGCACCAGTTATGACACAAGCTGCTATCCGAAAACTTGTTAAGGATAGTATAGCTGATGCACTAGTGGCCGAAAGGGCTGCTATAGCTGCAAGGGCTGCTGAGGCCACTTCTCAGGTAGAGACGTCTGGGCAAGCTAGTAATGGAGCTAATGGACGTAAGTGTACGTACAAAGACTTCAAGAGTGGTGATCCTATAAAATTCAAAGGCGCTGAAGGAGCCACTGCTATGATCCGTTGGTTTGAACATACAGAATCTGTGTTTCATCTATGCAATTGTCCCGAGGAGTCCAAGGTGAAGTTTGCTGCTAGTACACTTCTCGATGAAGCTATGTCGTGGTGGAATTCCTATGCAAAGCCCATGGGAATGGAAAATGCTTGAAACTTACATGGGATGAATTCAATAAGTTACTGACCAAGAAGTTTTGTCCACGCACAGAAGTGAAAAAGTTGGAAATAGAGTTTTATGAGCTAGTGACAGCAGGAAATGATATTGAGACGTATATCAGGAGGTTTCAAGAGTTGGTTGCACTATGTCCATCTATGGTTCTGGATAATGAAAAGTTGTTGGAAAATTTCATTAGTGGTTTACCTGAAAACATCTGTGGGGATGTGATTTATTTTGACCCACAAACACTGGACGAGGCAATCAGAATGTCTCAGAAGCTTATGGCTCAGATCTTAAAGAAAGGAACGACTGCAAACAACAACAACAGCAACACTAACCGTAACCGTAACTACAACAACAACACCAACAACTACCGAAACAACAACTACAACAATAACCAAAACAATACCAATCATAAGAACAACAACAACAAAAGAAAGTGGGACAACAATCGAGGTGGCAATGCTACTGAACAATCACCTATGAGACAAGAGGTTGCTAAGGCCTATGCTGCAGGGCAGAATGAAAAGAGAGGTTACACTGGTACCTTACCCAAATGCAACATATGTCCACTTCATCATAACCCTGGGAATTGCCCTAAACCTTGTGGTAACTATAAGAAGCTTGTCCATTCGACTAGAAAAATGCAAATTCCCAATAATTGCAGGCAATCAGAGACCCCTAGTGACGTGTTTTGGCTGTGGAGAGAAAGGACATTTTAGGAATGATTGTCCACAACAAGGAAATCAGGACATGGGAATCAAGATGGAATAGCTCGAGGAATAGCGTGTGTTGTTAGAAGAGAACCCGCTAGGACATTAGCGACATCAAGGATAACAACAATGCTTAAACAGAAGGAGTTACTATTTTGATATATAAACCGTAGTTCGAGCCCTCTAGGGTTGTATCTTTCTTTTGTACTTTCCGTAGGTACGTTGGCATAACCTAGCTGTAATAAGCACTTATCTATTGAATGTAATATCTATCTTTTATTATCTTTACGATAATCACAACCTTTGTTTATTCCATTTCCAATTCCAATTGCTCAATTTTCAATCATTTCGCAACAATATACCACTATCTTACTAGGGATTAGGCTGACTTCATTCTTTACGGATTAGTAGACTATTACCATTCCATAAGATTCATCCACGTATCCAATAAACCATTCAACGAATTTTATTTTAAGCTATTTTACTACCATATGGGGGAATCGTTTTACAGAATTTTTAAAATGAGCTATTTTGTTACCACCCTGTAAAACTGATTTTTTTTTGTCATTCTATCAAGCATTTACTACCATTACGCGAAACGATTTTCATGTTACCTTGAAAATAATTATCTAGAATACCATTTCTCAAAACAACACGTTGAACACCATCTAAAACTTTCGAGAAAAGTAATGCTATTTTGACTAAACCAAGCATCGCATCATTAATCCTCAATTATACATAGCCTGATCACCTATGTATAATTCAGGAAGGATTATACCATGAAGAAAATAATCGCCTTTTCAAGAATTATTAATAACAATCTTCACTCAAAAGCTTTATAAAAAAATAAAATCTTCCATAAACATCCCTTTTGACAAACCCTCTCTGGATACGTACACCACTTGTCACTCATTCGGCCATTAAGTTGGATTTTACCATTGACTTCTCTAGGAGAGACTTTCTATCTACGAGGAGTATTCCATGACATAAGAAAACGATGAATGGATAGACGATACTCCTCAAACTTCTGGTAATTCCTTCAAGATATTCTCCTTCCCATCAGATACACACGCTCTACCATCCTCAAACCAACGAACCTTGAAGAGAACTATCTAAGCACTATTAGACGTACTCAGCGCCGTATAATCAACTTTAAATTGTTCAGGATAATCTTTTGATCTTGGCGGATTTCACCTTGAACAACAGCCATCACAGGAATACAAACATTGCACCATTTAAGACCACTCTATGGTCGAAGTACCCATTTACCCATTTACAGACAAAAATCGGAAGATTAAATTCACTGGTCTAGAACTAAATTGCGAAACAACAAAGGAAATTTTACATGTCAAGAATCAGTTACAAGCGATGAGAAACCGATAGAAGTCAGGTTGTGTTGATCCCAGTTGAGCAATTGATCTAGTATTACTATCTTAGATAAACCAAGACAATAATGTATAGAAGCTGACTTGTAACAAACTTAATCAATACGCGGAATTTACTGATTAACTTAAGAGGAACACAAACACAATTATATCACCACTTAAACACTTCAATATATTGAATACGAGCACCCTGAATAGTGCTAGGGTTTTGCAACCTTGAAGTGAATACAAATGCTAGAATAATACGTATTCTAGTTTAACCCTAGGATCTCCTTTTATACACCAAGGAACCCTATAGGCTTACAAACGACTTCCTACCCAAGACTATGATATTCTAACATTATAGAATATTACCTAATATCTATACTATAAATACAAACATTCGTACATAAACTTATCACCTAAGCAGCAGAGTCTTAGCAGTATTCTTCCAGCAGTAGAGTCTCAGCAGTAGTCTTGTCTGGCAGTAGAGATTTTATACCAGCAGTAGACTTGACTAACTAGCAGCAGTGTAGCACCCAGAAGTAGAGTTACTTCAAAACCCAACAATCCTCCCCTAAACTTGATATTTTCCCTGAAAATATCCAAGTTTCTTACAAGCTCAAAAAAACACCAAGAGGATGCTTCCAAACACTCTATCTTCTTCTCAGCTTCTCACTCTCTCTAGAATTCTGCTGCACTATTCTGTCAAGTAAATCTTGAAGATGAGGAGTTAGTTCTTCACATCTAAGCTTAGAAGCAATCATTACAGTAAGAACTCCAGCTCTCAATGGATACTCCTTTTCTGTAAGCATGAAAACATCAACTCCAGCCTGAGTAGATATATGATGAACATCACTTGAGCTATAATGCTTCCATAATGTAGACATATTATCTGCTTCAAACCTCCAGTATCTGTCACTTGGGTCTGGATTATACAATCTTTGGAAATGTACCCATAACTCCATAGCTTTCACACTTACTGGATCTTCAAATTTAAACTTAACTTGTGTCAAGCCCCATAGAGTATTCAGATCTGTTCTATCACAAGATCTTACAAGATCTTCAAAATCCCTGTATATTTCAACATCACCTCCAACTCTGATAACTTTCCAAGCCTCACCAAAATCATCATGTGCAATTTCCCAATCTGCAATTGGATGTCTAGCTTGAAGTGGCTCAACAAACATATCATCTGGTTCAACCACCAAAAATCTATCATCAGTCTTATCAGCAGTCTTTTGGTGTGATTCATCAATCTTTTCAGCAGTCTTGGATCCTTCAATTCTTGATTTCTTGGCCCTTTCTTTACTAGCTGCCATATGCTCATCAAAATTTTTCTTCCATTCAGCCTCTTCCTTTGAACCTATTTCAATAAACATTTTGTTTCTCTTATATCCAGAATAATAATGAAGCCTAACTGCATCATGTCCCATTCCTCTGAATTGACTCATTTTCCATCCACACTGAGCACACAAATACTGTTTCATTTGTGAAATGATCTAAGCTTCTGTAGGACTTCTTTTTCTCTTTTGCTTGCCTTTGATTACATTTGACACATAGTCAAAAGCTTGATCATTAATCATCCTAATGAAATCATGCAGCTGTGCAGTCTTTTGCTCTGTGGTTAAAGTAACATCAGCATGAACTTCTAAGGCTTTCTTGTTAACCTCAGGATTTTTCCTTATCAATTAATCAACTTCTTCAGGTGTAGGCTCATAGTCATATTCATCATTCTTTGACTTTAACTCACCCTCTTCACTTCTTCTGGATTTCAAAGCTACAAGAACTTCATGTTCTGCTAGCAGCCTAGCTTGTTCAGCATCAACATCTTCACCTTCTATTTCTATGTCATCCATAGCAACCTGTATAGCCAAAACTCTATCAGCCTCCACAAGCTTCTCCCTAGGCCAATACTCGTTAGGCAATTTCTTATATTCTTCTTCTTCATCACTAGAACCAGAAACAGCTTCTTCAACTATCTTTCCTTTTCCTTTATCAGTGCTTGAAGCAACAGGTTTTGCCTTTGGAATTGTTTGTGAAGGTTCTCTGATTAACACTCCTTTGGTAGGTAATTGTGACACATGGATTGGCTGTGAAAAACAGCAGACTCTGGAGCAACAGTCTTAGCAATCTTTTCCATCACAACTTCTTGATTATTCTTATTCACCACCACATACATATCTGCATTATCACTACTTTCCACATGATCATCACCCTTAGCCTCCCCTGAAGCTAAACCAGCATTATCTATAACACCTGCATCAACATTTGTCTCTAAAGCAATAGCAGCAGAGTCTTCTATAGCAATAGTCTCAGCAACAATTTGAATATCAGCAGTAGAGTTCAAAGCAGCAGTAGAGTTCAAATCCTCCTTACTCATAATTACAACATCAGCAACATTTTTAGTACCCCTAGTTTCCTCCCCTGAACCTGTGCTATTCCTCCCCTGTTTGGAAGCATCCTCTCCCAAACCAGCAGCAGTGTTAGCAGAAGA
>LBNU01007651.1:46510-82975 GCA_014162995.1 Artemisia annua
CATCCCCCCCCCCTTTCCTCTAAAATTCGGCAGCTTGCCCCCCCCCCCCTAGCCCCCAAGTTGTTATTTTACCTACACACATTTATTACCCACCAAACTTGTCTAATACTTTAGATATTATCTCATTTTTTCACTTACATTTCTCACAATACAAGTTCAAGAGCTAGAAAAATATTTCTTCCTTTCTCCTTCTTCTTTGTGCTCGGCCAAGGCTCCACCCACAAGCAATCTTCATCAATTTTTCAAGAACAAGTGCTAATCAAGTCCATTTAATACTCCTTTTAGGGTTTTGAAATATAAATCCAAGGTTTTATTAGGTTTTCATCCTCAAAACTCAAAAATCCTTCAAAGTAAGTTACTAAACTCTTTTTCATGATATTACCAAGTTCTTACAATGCTCATATGATTTTTATATAAGATTTACATGCATGTGCTAGTTTATACCACTCCATTTATACTTTTATATCTTTTGAGCCCTAGAAATGGATAATATGTAAACCCTTGGTAGATTAACTTGGTGGATGATGTTTAGGAACCCATGACACCCTAAGAAGGTGTATGGTAGGTTATGGGATGTTTGGTTGTTGATTGGATGGATTTGGACAAGTTACTAACTAGGAAAATCGATTTTTAACACTATATAAAACCTACTGTCCTTGTTTTCAAAACGTGGGAAAATCAGTGGGTTGTGGGTAATTTTGGACCAAAGATTTAGAAAATACTTTCAAAAACGAAGCTATGGGCGAAAGAACGAGCTTATAACGAAGGAGATATGATTTTTCAAAGTTTAACGACGAAAAACTATTTTCTGAAAATACACTTGCTGTTGGACGAGATTCGACGGACAAAATGAGGTGTTTAGCATAATCTAGAAGCGCCGAACTACTAAAAATATGTTAGCGCATGTTAATACGAAGCCGTGGATATAAAGAACGTAGAAAATAAGCACATAACGACCAAGATATTCACGTTTCAAACCCGATAACTCCTATTATTTTTTACAGCCACTATTAGAAATATATTCTACGTACTAAAAACCATATTTTTCACATAACAACAACGGAGAGCCGTATTTCTTACCCGTCGAAGCACGTACGATCAAAAGTTTATTAACACGACTATTAGATGTCATTTCAAGGTTTTCAAAACGCCGAGTTAAACACTAACACTTTATGCACAATATTCTACGACTAGTTTTGCAAGTCTAGTTGGACATATTTTTCCCAAGTTATTGAAAACATTATATTTCAACGATAACTTCTATTTCCAAATTACGAGTGGTATAGGCATCATGTGCATGTACATTCACGACATCATTTCATAATCTAAAGTAGATCATATTCATTCATATTAGGTTGCGGCTAGGAGTTGCGCCTTGTTATTTCAGTTCACTTCATAGTACATTGTACCATCACTACAGGTGAGTTTTCATAGCCCCGTTTTAATTCAACATTTTTGATTTCAAATCCCACGGGGGAGAATACATTGCATCATCATTTTTGTACAGGCCAAAGTATCAATTTATGTACATTGCTTAAGTTACCGTATTGCCATGTTAAGGTCCCCTATTTCATTATCATGAACCGTTAATTGTACCTAAGCGAGAGTGAGTGGATAGATCTATTGAGGGTGACGCCTCCATCCGTGTTGGTATTACCAACCGTCATAACGGATGCATTTCATTTCTAACATCATTAGAGTGTCTGGCAAAACTCTCTGGAGGGGCATTTTCATCAGTCAGCTTCGGGGTCATGAGCTTAAGTGCTAATGTACGATTTTATTCATCATGGGATATTTCATCATTATCATTTTTATACTTGTGGTTACCGTAAAAGCAATTCATTTACATAAACCTATGATTTCTCACCAACATTATTGTTGACCGTTTTTAACAATGTATTTTCAGGAAATTAAAGTAGCTCATGTTGGCATGCATTTGGACCTACATGGAGTCGCGAAGTCGACGCGTCTCACATTATATTTCATGCACTTATGTATCGTTTGATCTTGTATGAACTTGTTTTTGATAAACTTGCAACAACTTTTGGGACCTATGTTTTTGTAAACTCTGATTGTTTTAAATGATCAAGCGATGTATTTTTCAAACGACACTTTAGGTCATTCAATATAACCTTGTATGAGATGCCATGAACGTTACACCCATGTATTCCA
This sequence comes from Artemisia annua, assembly GCA_014162995.1. Classification (NCBI taxonomy): domain Eukaryota; kingdom Viridiplantae; phylum Streptophyta; class Magnoliopsida; order Asterales; family Asteraceae; genus Artemisia; species Artemisia annua. The sequence goes on from LBNU01007651.1 coordinate 48,683, forward strand.
TTACGCTGCCAAACAGGTAAATTCAGGGTGTGATAGTTAAATAGTTTTACCGATTTAAATTTCGTTTCAAAATAATTAGATTGAGTTATGTGAAACCTTTTGATATTCAAATATTGACAATGCAATAATGATGAGACGAAAAGTGTACCCGTTTTAAGGGGTCATTTAAGCCCTAATTCGAGTAAATATGATCAAATATTGCCCTAAATCGTTCCTTTTGTCATTTTAGGTACTTTTGAAAAGAATTCTGGAAAACATGCATATTTGGACGTTTTTGGAGCATAAAGTGAAGAAAACGACAAAGTCTCAAAAGAAGCTGGATTTCCTACCTGACGGCGTCAGAGTCACAAGGTGACGCCGTCAGCCAACATTGACAAAAGAGTGAAGTCAGATTACACTAGACGCCCTATGAAGAAAACAAGATGTTTTCACCTGACGGCGTCAGGTGTTAAGGAATGTAGGCCGTCAGGTGTTAATCTAAAGAGTGACGGCCCAAAGCAATTTAAAGGGTGACGGCGTCAGAAGTAAATCTAGGCCATCCGAGAACCCTAATGACGGCGAGCTGACGGCGTCAGAACCTATAACCTGACGCCGTCAGAATGTAAAATATATATATATTTTCCTAATTTTCATTGATTAGTGTGGAACTTTGGTGGAACTTTTGGTACAAAACCCTAAAGACGATTTTAGCTGTAATTTCAAGGGTTTTTCACCCTTGAAACCTTCATGTTCAATTAAAGATAAGTCCTCACTTAAATTAATCAATATGTCTATGTGTTGGTTAATTATATCTTATGCTTGTCTTTCAATTAACATGCTAGGCTAGATTTTTCTTGTGTTTGCTTAGATCTAATGAAACCTAACTATTAATTATTGGTTGATTGGTGTGTTATTACTTTGTTGGGATGAATGTTTCATCAATGTTAGGCTTAAGAAAACTGGCAATACTCCTATATGGTAACATGCTTGAACGTCTTAAGAAACATGTAACTAAGGCATACTAGGTTATTAAGGTAGTATTTAACGCATGAGCCACTGTTTACAATCCCTATGATTATGTGTACGCATGGTTGTAGGAGGAGATAAGAGCTCATAGAATTGGGGAGATATGTATGCCACCCCATGAATTGTTAAGGAATACACCCGTCATCCACACAAGTAATACATACACCAATTAACCGGTAAAAGATAGTTAGGGAGTAAGGAAGTCTAAGTAAACACATTTGTCTCCATATAAGTTTTCACAACCTTTTATTTTCTTGTTATTTTATTTTTCTTGCAATAGTAGTTTTTGGGTTAGTTGACTAGCAACTAATTCCGCCCACTCCTCCAAAACCCGAGATTTTACTTGCTTTCCATAAAATATAAAAAAAATACAAAATTAATCTTCCTTCACCTTTAGACCTATTAGATTAGTTTTTCTATCCTAACGAACACTATTCCCTGTGAGAGAACGATCAATCCCCCGTACTTACCACTACACTATACTACACTGTCCAAGTACACTGCCTGGTGGGATTGCAAGCTTCTCAAGATCCCTTGAGAGGTAAAACCTGTTGCGTGGTCGCAATCCCACACACATCAAATATTATAAATAATAAAGAGAAATGCAATATGTAAAGTAAAGTAAAGAGAGATAGAAGCGTGACACGAATATTTATAGTGGTTTGGCTACAAAGACACCTTCCTTACCCTACTCCACTCCCCGAGTACCCAACTCAAGAGTTCGTAAACACTATGTCCACAAGCTCCTTATCCGGTGGAGAAGCCTCACAACGTCACTTACACTTTATCTGGAACAAAGCTAAATACCGAGTTCTAGTTCAGGATAAAACCTACCTAACGTCGCTTACACTTTTATTTAGTACAAAGCTAAATACCAAGTTCTAACAAAGGTAGAACCAATCCGAACACAATCTAACTTCAAAGTTTATGGTACAATGAAATGAATGATGAACAAGACTCAAAGTAATGATCTTATGATGATGTTGAAGACTAGCAACAATTCACTTGAAGCTTGAGTCTTGTATGCAATTGTAGTGATCTTGTCTTTTATAAAGAGCTAAAGAGAATCACGAAAAATAATGTAAACTACAAGTTTGTTCGGAGATCAAAGGTCAGTATAATGCTATGAGAATGTAAGAGAAAGTATGTAAGCGATGGGTGAAGAAATGGTGAGAATTTGCTTGCTATTTATAAGCAAAAATGCCATTGTTCACCCGAATCTGGCGGATCTCTCAAAAAGGGATCCGACCCGGCTTAGCCAAGGGATCCAGCCACTATTTAAGTAAATCCGGATTTTGGATATCAAATCTGTCAAAATCTTGTGTGATATTCCAAGATATGGCCTAGATATGGAAAGATTATGAAGTGACAATACATAAAAGTCAACTTAGATAATGATGTAATGCATGATGTAAAAAATAATTTTGTAACTAGTTTTTGCCCGCCTAATAAGTACGTCGCAAACAATTATAAAAACCGGTGTACTTAGGCTTTTTCATTCTTTTGCACTTCTAGTCCCTTCTCTTAACGAACTTCGTGGTTTAACGGATATCAACTATATTTCCAAGTTATTTTGATCCACAATTCCTACAACAAATTAGTAGGAATATGTGATGCCAAGAACACAAGTGTACCTATTCTAGGTAATGACATGTTAGCATTAGGTAGTGAGCATGATGTGTTGGAGTTGTTAAAATATGTGCCAAACCATAAGGTTATTGATGTATACATAGAACATTACTTGTGATTTGTAGGAATATGTGATGCCAAGAACACAAGTGTACCTAATCCAAAACATTTGTTTACTAATTATTATACCCAAATAAGCACTAAATAAACACTTTTAAGCAACAACCCAATGTTCTTCCTTGCTTTTCTCCCTAGGCCGAACCATATAAGTGAGTAAGTTCTGTTTTTATTTTTCTTGTGTTAAAATTACTAACTAGCTACTCCTATTTATAGTAAAAAGGAAGTATGGTTTACTTATTATTAAGTTAAGTTAGTACTTGCTCATAAATAAGCCATTTTTTTCTTTTTTCAAAGTAGTATGGTGGGAGGGATAGTATTTGGTAGTGGCGGACCTAACCGGATTAGTAAGGTGGTTCATTAACTTTGAATAAAAAATCAACTCGTAAAAATTTGAATCGATCAAAATGGGTCGGGTCCGGTAGCTTTATAACTATTGACTTGTTTTTTTGTTGTTTCCTGAGGAAACAAAATTGATTTTTATAAAACACAACTTTACGAATACCGTCATTTTAATAGTTAGAATTATTTATAAGTAATTAAATTATACAAATGATTGATTGTTTCAAAACACCTTTATTTGTTGACAATTTATATAAAGATAAGCGTTAATGAAATATGATACCAAATAGTTTTCTTAAAATAAATAACTTGGATTTACTTGATTAACAACATAATAATTCCTTTTAACCTATAAAAAATATATTGCTGGTACAATCATTTTATTTTAAAATTACATTTGACAAGTGACTGATAAACTTAACTGATCATCTTATACTAACAAATTTGGTAATGTTGGTCATGATCTTAAGGTAAATTAAAATGCACATGGCAAAAATTTTATAATAGCAAACTAAAGTTAGTGGAACAGTAGATGATTTGAGTCATTTGTAATCGAAGGTAGATGTTGTAGAAAAACGTTGATCGACTGTGAATAGATGTCGTGAGTTATTTGCAGTAACAATAAAAGTGGAGTACGTACTACGATGATAGTGGTTAGATCATTGGTTGTCAATGGTTGACCGTATGTAGCTTGATTTTAAAGCCAACAAATTAACAATGGTTGACTGACAAGATGTGATAATAGAGAGCATGTATTTATACGAGGTTGATAGACATGACTTATTCATGTGTGTAAATTTTGGTCTAATTTATTCACAAATGTATATTTGTTCTCACTAAATTGTCATCATTAAATTTGCAGTATTGTAGTTTCATGCATAATTTTAGTCAAGTTAGTCAGGAGTATTATTTTTAGTATTTATGTATACCTCTTGTGTGTTTGTCTCTATTCCGCATGTCATGACCCTGAAAACACCATGGTTGTTATGATCGCGAGTTAAAATAAAGTCATAAGATCGCGAGTTAATATAAATACACACATAAAACGTTACTTATATTTGACGATTTCTCTACACTTTGCCAATGAGAAAACGTATTAAGAAAAAGTCTAAGTAAACAAGTTTTAGACATAGTTAACCTTTGACGAAAATCATTTAAGGTATGTATATGAATCCTTAAAACTTGCTATATGAATCCCTAAAACTTGCTTAATGATTAAAGAAAGTTTTATCATACACAATGCATAAAACACGTATATCATTTTGTAAAATATTCATAGTTCTGTAAACTTTCACAGAGTTTTATTTACTTTCATTTAAACAAAATATTTATAGAAATCACTTTGACCAACTAGCTAAAATCTTCTCTTTTGAGAATTAATTCAAATCCAATCTATCGTTGAAAGATGGATTAGCAATTTATGCAATAATCTAAACCCAAAGAGGAAAACCATTATTGGCTATTTTTGGGCTTGGAGTGTTTAACACTTTAGCCAAAAATTAAACAAACTTTACCTCAGCTTTTCCCCGTGCATTCTAGATATGAAATATTCCAAACAAAAATTGAATGACCATACAAAACAGATTGGTTTTTTTGCTAATTTTGACGCACAAATCAGAACAGACCGATAGATCCCTGCACGGATCTGTGGAAGTCTATAACTGAGTATGTTTTGCCTATTTAAACAAGTCATTTGCCATCATTTTCCCCACCTCTTGCAGACATCTTTCTAGCATTACATTACATTCTCACAAAAATTTTCTTTGGTCATTATCTTGTTTTAATTCATCCAAGTGATCCGTTTAAGTGACCCATTTTCTTTAACAAGGGAAGAACACAAGAAGTTTACAAGTATTTTATTTTTAGTTGTAGTCTTGTATTTGCAACTTTGTTTTATCATATTCATCTACTATATTCCAAAGTTATAAACACCATCATACACCCAACATAAAGAGTTAGGTTAGTGTTTTAGGCCTCAAAACACATAGAGAGAAAGGTTGGTTCTACCTCGATTAGGACACGATATTTAGCTTTGTATCGATAAAAGTATAAGCGACGTTGTAAGGTTTTCTCCGCAAAAAAAGGAGCTTGTTGACATGGTGAAGTAAATCACGAGTCGAAAACTTGAGGAGTAGAGTAGAACGAGGAGGAGCTACTTACCGTACCACTATAAATCCTTTGTGGTTGGTTTGATCTTTCTTTTACTTTCTTGTCTTGCATTTTATCATTCATATTATTATTGCTTGCACATATAAAGTTTCGAAAATTAGTTTTTAAAAGGACACACTGTTCAATCCCTTACAGTTTTTCACAATTGACATAAGAGCTACGATACCAGAGATTTAAAAATGTATTAGTTTTTAAAACTTGAATAGATCTATGGCTTTAGAAAATTACAAAGAAGGACAATTTATGCAAAGATCACCACTTGAAAGTGATTGTTTTATTTATTAGAAAAATAAATTTAAAACTTATGTGAAAGCAAAAGACATTGATCTTTGGTATATTATCCTTGAGGATCACTTCAAACCTGTTGTTAGAAACATAATTACTCAAAGAGATGAGTCAGTTCCTTATGATCGTCATTTTGACGACATAAAGAATAGATAGAATAAAAGGACACTTTGTTATTTGTTTGTTTTGACTTTCAACATTCTTTAGCTTGTTATCTTTCGTCATTTCAACATTTGTACATTAAAAAGAAAAAAACATGTTTTTTTTCTTAATGTAAGTTGTTACTTTTTTCGTTGGGAAAAAATATGTATATACATAGTAGAAGCTACACACTAATCCATGCACCATTCTTTTTCATACAATTGCGCTACAAACAAAGTAACGAAACACTTGTAGATTCGATCATGAAAATAGCGAAATGGAAAAACAAAGTAATGAAATACTTGTAGCTTGGATCATGAAAATGGCAAAATGGAACAATAACTTTACACTTCATACGAGTTGAGTGTTTACACCTCATATACCATTGTCATCTTTTAAGCGTACCGTATGATTTTTAAAGTATCATCTCCCTCTCTCTCTCTCTCTCTCTCTCTCTCTCTCTCTCTCTCTCTCTCTCTCTCTCTCTCTCTCTCTCTCTTGAAAGGCATATCTTTCTTGTTTATCCCATCACTAAAACTTTAGACCAACTTAATGGTTCAGTCGTGAGGCTTGGTTACCCCAAAGGGAGACACGTCTCTCCTGCTATGCCCCCCTCCAAGGACATGTCCTAGAGTGGAAAATGGGAGGATTTGGTCGTGTTATCGGCCGAATCATATGGCAAAAAAGACACCCCCAACAGCTCAACCTTTGACCGTTACGTAACATTTAACAAAAAAATCTTTAAAAAATTAAATAACCCTACCCAATAAATAGCCCAATAATTTTCCATTTTTACACACACTTTCAAACCCAACTTAATATACATATTCTAATATTCTAAGCTCAAACAAATGGATTCCGATCAAATTTTTTTTACATCCTCGGATGGCGAAGACAAAGTTATTAGTATCAATCTATAGTTTTTAAAAGATGTCGTTATGCTTGTTTAAGCTTCCATTTCTACAATCCCAAAAGTCCCACAAAACATAATTACTCAAAGAGATGAGTCGGTTCATTATGATCGTCAAAATAACGGCATAAAGAAAAAGCTGATTGTTTGAAATGTAAGATCGTACATATGATCGTGAGATTGTACGCAATATCACAAGATTATGTCTATTGTAGTTAATGTGGCACACATATTTTGAAGATTTTATAGAATCAAATTTTGATTTTAATGCGAAATATGAGGTGTATGCACCATTCCATATTATAGATAAATGGTCTATGTATTGAACTTCTGGCATAGTAGCTCATGTGTTTTGAGAAGTTTATGACTTATGTTGTAAACTTGTATCCAACTTAACTGTTAAATAATGTAATGAGTAAGATTTTACATTTTCGTGTTTTATTATTGGTGTTTAAATTTAAGTTTTAACATTTTTCTAAAATATCATGTGAATTTATTCTCAATGAAAATGCAAATAATTTGACTTATAAGCCAAACATGACAAACAAGAAAAATCTTACTATCACGATTTGGGTACATGATCATCAAAGACAAAAACGATCCATGATGACATTTCGATCCTGACAGCTTTAAACATAAAATTTTATACAACTAATCAAAATATTATTATTGTTACACAATATTAATAGCATTTTATTAAAAGAGTTTACAATACAAAATAAACATCTGTTATGTTTGGTACCTTTAGCTTTAGTTTGTATACTTATAATTTTATCTTTTAATGTCATTTTACACATAAAAACTGCAACTATGTTACTAAGGGTCCTTTTGGTTTATAGATAGATTTAGGATTAGTATTTGGATTTGGATTTAAATTTGAATTAGGATTTGATGTGGGAGAGATAAATTATATGATTAATCAATAATAATTAATTTATATAAAAAAAATTGATTTTAGTTTATAATAGTACATTTATAATACTTAAAAATTAGAAATGATAGAAAGAGAAAAAAAAAGAGCATGTCACACAAAATTTCAAAAACCTTCCCACCACCCCTACTTTTACACAACTCTAATTTTGTGGATCTCACTCCCAAATTCTAATCCTAAGAGCATTTGCAATGGTAACGTGATTCATGCGTTAAGGGGGGTTTAACTCGCATTAAACCTGCGTTAACCACACTGTTGGTCCAAGTGAAAGCTACGTTAACTTGTGGCGTTAGCCACTTAATGCCGAGTTAAGGCTTGTTTGATTAATTTTTTTCTCTTTTTTTTCTTTTTTTTTACACTTTTGGCCCCTCTAAAGTTTTTAATATTTGGATTAAAAGAAAATATATATTCCAAAACACCCCCTTAGTTCTTAAACATTATAGTTCAAGCGGGATAACCAAATTCAAATTCATAATTCAAAGTTCAATACAACACAAGAAAAACATACGAACGTAAGAATAACGATACGGTAAAAAAACGATCCAACTAAAAAAAACACAATACGAAATTTAAAACACAATTAACAAAGCATCCAACGAATCTCATGAAGCTTTTAGATAGATTTGTAATTGTTGATGAGATATGACTTCTCTTCCCACAATTGCAACACTTGTTCCTTAACCATCTTTAAGGCGACATGAAGTTGCAGATCTGTTTCATCATTTCTTAATAGAGTTTCTAGACCGATCCTGATAGCTGGATGGTCTTGAGGCAGCTCACGCAACATTTTGATCTATGGAGCACGATCATCCTTCTGCAGCATAATACGAGTTATCTCACCTTGCAAATTGTTAATCAGCCTGAACTCTTTTTCTTGTTCATTGCGTAATCGGGTAAGGATACTCCTTTGCACCTCAGCTAGTTTGTTAGCCATAGTGTTTGTGTGAGAATATGAAGCCTTGTTAAAGTGGCATTTATAGGGGAAACTAGCCGTTAGAGGATATTGTAACGGAAACTAGCTGATGACATCAAATAAGTACATTATATTATCATCATTTATCCTATTTAATTGGCTTGTTTTATTGTATTATATATGAGAATTGGTACTTAATTATTTAATTTAGTAATTCTCAGGTAAAAACAAGCATTTGGTGAAACTTAGCAATTTTGGACGAAATATGGATCAAATTGATCAAGATGCAAAAAGTCTACTGAAATCAAGGAGATGCGCTGTATCATTCTAGACAGATACGCCGTGTCATTATACTTAAATGAATTCGAAGACCATTGCCTGACTTTGAAAAATTGCGCCGCATCTGATTATATCATGCGCCTCATATGAAACTTTGGCCAACGAAGAAGATCCAGCTTGTTCTACTCCAGATACGCCGCATTACACTTTTGACATACGGCGTATCACTATCAAGACTTCACCAAAGACAATCCAAGATACTGAAGGACATGCGCCGCATAAAGATTCAAGATACGTCGCATCTGAAGACGGTGTACGAAGATTCCAGAATATATTAATCTTGGACCCCACGTGAAGTTATCTAGATGCGCCGCATCGTGCCCTCAAACAGAAGGTATAAATACCCTATGACACATACGAATTTTGTGTGCAACAAAACCCTAAGGAGACGAATTCATATGAAAAGGCAACACAAGACACACCACAAACAGAGATTTCAGAGCAGTAAGAAGGTCCTGCATGTGTTTAATTCATTAAGTAGTTTTGTTTATTGTAATAGTACTCATTAATCCATCAGGATTGATTGGCTTGTGGCTAACATACTGCTCCCCTTAAAATTGCTTTCCCATCGATTAAAGTTTATTTGATGTTTATTTGGTTCTTGTTATATGTGCATTGATAACCTCTGTGTCTAGCTGTGTTTTGCTTGGGCTGCCATACCCCTTCACGTTTACTTATTTAGTGCAAATTGGTTAAGTAAAATAGACATAAGTAATCATTAAGGGTTTACTCGCCTATAATTAACATCCAACGAGACAGATTAGATTACAACACTCATCATATAAAACTAGCAATAAAACAAGTGACAAACTACTTAACCATTCGTCAGGCCTCTTTATCTGTATCTGTTATCTATCTATGTACGTGTTCGCCATTCGTTGAATTTTTTCTCATTAGTTTTATTTACTGTTTTTTATGATCTACACAAACGTGCTAGTCTATCAGACTAAACCCCCTTGCATTAGTTTTATTTACTGTTTTTTATGATCTACACAAACTAACTTAGTATATTAAGATACTGATTAGATTAACTAGATATTACGTTCCACTCTTAGTGATCGACACTCTGCTTACCACTATCTATATATTGATCGGGTACACTGCTCGTTAGTGTGTGTTATAGGATAAGTCGGCTAAATATAAGTGTAAAACTTGATAAGGCATAAAACACCCTTATAATACAATGTGATACAACACACATCACTAGCCGTTAAGCATTTTATTCATATTCAAACTAGCCGTTAAGCATTTTAGCAGTACAGCATATTAAAAATGATACGAAAATAGTTACAAATGATACTAAATCATACAACACCGTTAACCGTAAACTAGCCATATGGGGTGGTTTCTCAAAGCCACCCACACGTGAACGTATTGGAAGCTTCTCCCACCATAGCGTTGCTGATAAATGGTCTTTGCATTTTCGAGACGATCACCGGCATTTATCTCCCTTGTACGAAATACCTCAGTGTAAATAGCGCTGAATCTTTTACATTCCAAGTTAAGTGACCTCCATTTACCAACAAGCATATGTTTGGTACGAATGTCACCCACATTTTGGTTGTTGAACTTGTCTACAACCTGATTCCAAAAAAGATATGTATTTAGAGAGTTTGAACAACAACAAGCAGATGAGGAGGCTGCTCATAGGGAGCAGGAACGCAGAGAGGCAGCATACCGATGGGAAATGGGGCTTGGCTCTGTACGATCAGAGAGTTCGAGTGAGGAGGAGGGCTATGTCTCCGATGATTCCTTTTTTTAATCGTACTTTGTATTTCATAGTTTAAGTTTAATGTTTAATGTAGTTCGTGTTTTAAGTTTAGTGTTTATTGTAATTCGTGTTTTGAATTTAATGTATGTTTAAAGTTNATATGTATTTAGAGAGTTTGAACAACAACAAGCAGATGAGGAGGCTGCTCATAGGGAGCAGGAACGCAGAGAGGCAGCATACCGATGGGAAATGGGGCTTGGCTCTGTACGATCAGAGAGTTCGAGTGAGGAGGAGGGCTATGTCTCCGATGATTCCTTTTTTTAATCGTACTTTGTATTTCATAGTTTAAGTTTAATGTTTAATGTAGTTCGTGTTTTAAGTTTAGTGTTTATTGTAATTCGTGTTTTGAATTTAATGTATGTTTAAAGTTTAATGATTAATATAAGTTGTGTTTTATAAATGTTATTTTAGTTATTAAATGAAATATTAGTTTTAGTTTAGGGTTGAATTTAAAAATAGCTAAGTGATGATAGTGGGTGTTTTTTTTGAGTTAAGGTGTAAAGGTTAAAGCTGATGTGGCACTGAGTTAAAGTTTAACCTGAATGATGATTGCAAATACTCTGAAAGCTCAACCAAACAACTACGTAGTAATTATTATCTTGTTAAATAAAATCCCTAAACCAAACGGGCCCTAAACATATCTGAAAATAAAAACTGCTGTTCTCACAAGTTTGAACTCTTTGCAAGTATCTAAACTCGTTTTTAACCACAAATGACCTATTTTTAAAGGGATATTGGCAAGAAAAGGTATCATACTTGCCACTTTTTGTCATTGTATGTAGCGTCCTTTTTTTTGATTGTAGCACTAACTTTTCAAATCCGTGTCATTGTGTGGTCTGCGTGACCGGTTGTAACTGGATGTCCTACGTGGCGTCGGTAAAAGCTGAGAATTTCTTTTTTTCACTTTTTTCTTCATTTTTCATTTATTTTATCCCTTTATTATTATTTTAAAACACCTATTTAATTAACCCCACTTTCCCTTTTCCCTTTTATCCACACACACACACAATTTTATCCCCACCACACAAAACCCTAACCCTAGTCATGAGATCCACATCCTCATCAACATCAAGATACAGATCCACATCCATGTCAATCAGACGTTATTACATAAAAGAAGAAGTAATTGCACGCACCGAGTGTGATTGTCATTTACCAGTCTCACCTCAAGTGTCATGGACCATCACAAACCCCGGTAGAAGATTCAAGGGTTGTCCAAAATATGTAAGTTAATTATTCGTATGTAAGTTAACTTTTTTGTACACTAGATTGAAGTGGCGTTTCATTTGTATATCTTGCTATGACAGGGTAGGGAAAATCAGTGCAAGTTTTATGGGTTTATGGATGATGAGCTACCTAGTGACTATTACAAAGAGCTGTTCTTCAAAGAGCATGAAGAACTGAAAATGTTGAGGTGGAGAGTGGATTAGTTGATGAGGGGAAAATCTGAGTTGAACATGGACAAGGCTGGTGGATCAAACTATGTTGAAGGCAAAAGTTCCACCTTTGAAGAAGCAACATATTTGCAAATGGTTGAGTTGAAGGCTGAGTTGAAGGAAGAATTGAGTTTCATTAAGGCCAAAATCAATTCACATGACAAAGTTGTAGTGTTGTTTGGTTTGTTTGTCATTGTGATGTTGTTTGTTTATGCAAGTAATGTACTTGCCTAGTTAATCTGTTAGGTGTGATGTAGCATGACAATGTCTTGGGTTGGTTTATGTTTAATGCAATGCTATGTTTTGGTTATTTTGTTATTCTAGCATACACAGATAATACACATACAAATTTAACATAGACAAAGGTTCATGTTGTTAGTGCAAATATTACGATATTTAATCTACACAGTCTTGTTTGTTTTGATTGATGACAAACATATAACTTGATACATAACGTAAGATGTACAAGTTACTTGTAATCTTATTTTGTCTCAACGTCTCGAGTCCTCGTATGCTACAACACAGGTTCGTACATATTTGTTATGTGGCAATATGATCAAAGCCCTTGACCAATCATTTAGAATGTTTAAAATACGGCTAGATCATTAAGTATTTTAAAAGACTAACCATTTAGAATGATTAAAATACTCTTTGAGTGTTTAAGCCTTTTAGGTGTCAAAGTGCACTTTAGGTATCAAATAGAATAAGTGCCACATTAGGTGTCTAGGTAATATTAGTAAGTTTACAAATTATAAAAATGTATCTTATAACAACATAAGTACATCAAATATTTTTAGTAACTTACTAAATATCATATAGCAAGTTAATACATTTTAGTAAGTTTACAATCTATAAAAATGTGTCTTATAACAACATAATTACATCAAACATTTTTAGTAACTTACTAAATATCATATAGGAAGATAATACATTTTCTAATAACTTTACAAGTTTACTTTCATATACATTTTTATCAAAATAGAAAGTATATAATTACATCATCACATGGATCATCATATTCTAGAATGTATATCTTTCCAAATATTCTTGTAAGATATGTCATAGATCTTGTAAGATATGTCATAGATTTTGTAAGATATGTTGTAGTTGACTTTGGAAAGATTGCGTAAGATATTGATTAGACTTGACAAAGATTTTGAAAGATATGTCATAGATTGTGTAAGATATGTCATAGTTGATTTTGGAAAGATTGTGTAAGACTTTGGTAAACATATTTGCTAGTTTTAGGACATGGTTTTGGAAAACCACTTTACTATAAATAGCAAATCAAGCTTAGTTGTTTTCTAAGAACTTGAAAAAGAAAAACACACATTCTCCCTACACTTTGCATACATCTTAGATCAGTAGAAAACCATGTAGAAAACATAATTAATCACCCTCATTATCATGATCATAATGCTTTTAACATTCATCTTTGTTGTAAGCATATCATACATCTTGATCCACCAAAGAAGCTTGGAGATCTTGCCATCATTATCCATCACAAGTATACATACATGAAGATTCATCACAACAAGCTTAGAGAACTTGTGATCTTCATCCATTGAAGGCATTCTGTCAATGGAAGTTCTTTTAGATTAGTCATTCATATCCATTAGACATTTATGTCTTGGATCATCATTGTACTCATTATTATAGATTAGATGGTTTATGTGTTTGTGCCATAAAACACAAGGTTTCTATGTTGGGCCACAAAATATAGTGGGAGTTGTTGTACCCTTGTAAAAGAACTAGCGGGAGTTGTTGTACCCTTGTAAAAGAACTAGCGGGAGTGGTTGTACCCTTGTAAAAGAACCCAATATTTAGCTTTGTACCGGAAAAAGTGTAAGCGACGATTGTAAGGTTTTCTCCGCCAAGAAGGGAGCTTGTTGATCTAGTGAAGTAACTCTCGAGTAGGGTACTCGGGGAGTGGAGTAGGGCGGAAAGGAGATCCATGACCGAACCACTATAAATCCTCGTGTTCGGTTTGCTCTTTCCTTTTACTCATTGTTTTACTTTTATACTTGCACTATATTATTGTTTGTGTTGTGGCTTGATGTTTATGCTTGTGTGACAACTTGTTATACCATATGCTTTATATTAGTCATAAGACTATTATTAGCATTTTTCATATTACAACAAGCTTGATCGATAATTTGTCATATGGATGTTTTTAGAAAAGAAAAACAAACCAGACTAATAATGGCGAAACTTGATTTATTGCAAACACAATGGTTTATACTATATTTGATATAAGAAGTAATAAAGATTTAAAAACGGTAACGTATTCAACCCCCCCCCCCCTCTACATTTTCACACATGTCATAACTTGTGAATGCCCATTCATGAACAAAACTGAGCATCAAATAATAGTGTAAAGTTACATGACATAAGCAACTAATACATTTTTCTTAGCGCACAACATATATGAACAAAAGAAGTGCACAATGAGCAAGTTAAGGTTACACAACATAACAGTTATGACATAAAAAGTAAATTTAAACAGGAAAGACTTGTTCTTCATTCCAAATTGTGAGCATTAGTGCTTGAACTCCCAATTCCTTGGTGTTGATTTGCCAATTTTTTTTCTTCAAGATTCTTTCACTCCTTCTTCTTTGCCTTGGCTGAACAAAATGTCTTCTAACTCTTGGTTGTGCTACATTCATTGGTACAACTTGGTTTACAACAGGAATAGGTGGAGCTTGTGAATTCTGAGTAGCTGCATTCTGTGACATCTGGCTTTCTGAATTATGAGGTGCATTTTGGTTGTCAATTGGCATTTCTTCAGCATGCTCATCTTCTTCTTCAGACAAACTTTCATTTTCATCAATCCCAAACCATCTTCCCAACCTTCCTATTCTGTCCAGACCTGTACTCCCTCTTCCTCTACCTCTACCTCTTCCCCTGAGATTGGTTTGCCTTGGTGCACTAAAACCACCCACATAAGTAAACCTTACCCTTTTATTGGTTTGCTTAGGTGCAGTTGCACTAGAGCCACCCACAGCTGTTGCACTAGAACCACCCTCTTGACCATTTTGACCAATTATTTTGTTTGTTTTCTTTTTTGTTTTGTTGGTAGTTTTCATAGTTGGCCTATCAATACCCCCATCAAATTCACTAGACCTAGGTGTTTTGTCTGGTGTTGTTCTAAATGGTTGAACTAAGGGTTCATCTTCATCAACTAAACCTGAGGATGTGGGTTTCCTAGGTCTACCCTTCTTAGCAGGTGGTTTAGGTAGTTTCACAACAGTCTCATTCTTGCAACCCTTCTTATTATGACCTTTTTGACCACAATTTGAACAAGTCATTTCAATACCAGTCCTAGACACTTTGTTAGGATTCTTATTTTCATGACTAGCTCTAATCATTTTTTTTGGCCTACCAGGCATTTTATGTTTCTTAGGAGGTAAGACTTTACCCATTTCACTTGTATCAGGCTAGAAAGTCATGCCACCTATAGGTGTTAGGTATTGATGATAGGTATCATGGAACATTTGTTTTCTAAAACAGTTTGGCACATACGATTCTACCCTTCTATTTATCCTAAAAATGACAGCTATGGCATGGGTACATGGCAAACCTGACAACTGCCACATCCTGCAGCTACAAGTCCTATTCTTTTCATCAACGCCAAAAGCCTCTGAACCATTTCTAACTTCAAATATACCACCTCCAGCTGGTATCACATGCCAAAAACTTGCACATAAAAAAGAAAAATAAATAATTAGTATACACTTGAGTGTTAATGATCATTATAATAATGACATAAGCTTTGATAATCTTACCTGACTTGATCTTTTAAGAGTTCCAACCTTTTCTGAATGTTAGGACAAATGTCCTCTGTCCATTTATCCATCATCTTCCTAATTTTGTTCATTCTTTCCATAACAATTAACCTCATTAATTCCAGCATTGTAATCAATCGCTTGTCTCTAACTTGTAACAGAACCGCATTGAAACACTCACTAAATCCATTCTCCACAGCTTCACAACTGTTACCAATATGGAAATAAGCTCTAGACTAGGTCTTTGGATATTTCTTAAGCAAATAGTCATATGCACGAGGGTTAATGACTTTGATCTTCTCCATAACCTTGTTAAACCTACCTGGATAACTGGCCTTTGAAGCAGCCCAAAAAAGAAGCCTAAACTCCAATCCAGTATATGTCTTCCTAAAACCCTCATAGATGTGCCTTGCACATTGTCTATGTTCGGCATGTGGCATTATATCCTTGACAACTTCTAGCAAACCCTAAATTAACATAAAAATAAATATGCATCAAAGACAATTACAAAATACAGTTCAATGAAGCAAAATAGTAATGAAAGGTGCCTTGTGTTGGTTTGATATTAGTGTTAAACCATTTCCAGTTGACAACTCAAGATCTTGTCCAAGCAATTCCAGAAACCATGACCAGTTGTCCTTGTTCTCCACATTCACCACTGCCCATGCTACCAGAAAGATGTGATTGTTACCATCCCTACCAATAGCCATAAGAATTTCACCCACATTTGGTTTTTTCAGGAAACAACTATCCAAAGCTATAACCCTTCTAAGGGCAAATCCCAATCGGGGGCAACTAAAATAGGAGCCTCCGTCAACTTCTTTTTAAGGGTATTAAATGCTTCAATGCACTCATTGGTGAAGATGAACGGGGCTTCCTTCTCTAAAAGGTGAGTCAATGGTCGGGCTATTTTGGAAAAGTCTTGTATGAAACGTCTATAAAAGCCAGCATGACCGAGGAAACTTCAAATTCCCTTGACGGTCGTGGGATGAGGTAATTTTGCGATAACATCGACTTTGGCACGGTCCACCTCAATCCCGGCTTTTGAGATTTTATGGCCGAGGACTATTCCCTCTTTAACCATAAAGTGACACTTCTCCCAATTCAGAACTAGGTTAGTGTCTTCACACCTTTGGAGCATTTGTTCTAAATGGGAGAGACAAGACGAAAATGAATCACCATACACAGAAAAATCATCCATAAAAACTTCCATTGTCTTCCCGATCATATTTTGAAAAATGGCGGTCATACATCTCTGGAACGTGCCTGGGGCATTGCATAAGCCAAAGGGCATACGTCTATAGGCAAATGTTCCGTAGGGACAAGTAAAAGTGGTTTTCTCTTGATCGGGAGGATCAATGGGAATTTGAAAATAGCCAGAAAAACCATCAAGAAAACAATAGCTTTAGCAACTATGACATATCTTACACAATCATTTGTATCTGGATTTACTGTAACCCCCACTCTAACAGTTGAACCATCATTTGTATCTAAAATAGCTTTAGCATATGACCTAATGTAACCATAATGATCAGCCATTGTGTTTTCCCCTTCATATATTGCCCAATTTTTGGCCCTCTTACATACACTGGGACTTACAATACATTTGTATTTTTTCATGACTAAATCAGCTATTTGATGTAACTTAATGTTTGGATTCATTCTAATCTTATTACCAAAGTGTTTAGCTATCCATTTGTAATTAATCAAAGTTCCAGACTTAAAATCTCTCACACATGTATGCTCATTGTTAAGTGATATTACCTGAAATGACTTTTCAGTAAGCATCTGCTTCCCGTAACACCTCCATGGGCATTTAGACTCTTCATCCCTACTACTTGGATACCGGATGTACTTACTTTGTTCCCCAATCTTTGGATCTTTGATCCTCTCAGGACGTAAACCACAGCGAGCTACCACTTTCTTTGTGTCGCTTCTCTCAAACCATAAAGAAAATCCATTTACTAATCCATAGTATGTGAGACATTCTTTTAACTGACCAGCATCGACAAACTTTTTTCCAACCTGCAATATAACATAAATACATGTTATTGAAAGGAGTTGGTATGTGCTTATTCACATACCTTTTATTCACCATTATTAGACTATTTTGGACCAAAAACTAACGCGAAAAGCCAAAGATATCGTGTTTTTGTGTTTATGACTGTGCAGGTATGGATATTGGTAAAACATCACAAAAAGCAACCTAAAAGCCCAAAAAGAGCACGAGATGTGGAAAAGAGTTTGAAAGAGAAGCAAAAGAAGAAATCTATTCATGAAAAGCCCGTGAAGATGAATTATTTCTCAAAGGCTCAAGAAAGTACAAGAGACACTTAATCAAAGCTCATTGATGATTATGAAGCTATAACTTTCTAAATCCGAGCAAGTGATCACTTTTACATTATTGAAGATCTTTGGAAAGCTCGTCAACTCATCACCTCAAAGTTACAAGGACTATAGTCGTGTTTTAGAAAGTTAAGATAGTGTCGTATCTCTAGTTTATGCTTTGTATGAACAAAATTATAAAGACTAAGGGGCTAAGTGCAAAATGTAAAACAAGGGATTAGTCACCTAGACTCCCTTAAATACCACCCCATGGCCTCATTTTAGTCTTGGTTAGTTTTTAGTTTTTGGTTAGAATTTAGTTTATTTTCATGTTGTAGTGTAAGATTTTTATGCAAGCTTTTTATTTCATGTCCAAGTCTTTTACTTTGCTTATTTCCTAGCTTATTTGCATCTTCTTTTCATCTTATTCAAGCTTCTTACTTCTATCTTGATTCAATATAAGCTCACAAAAGTCTTGCACCACCTTTGCATGAGAAGTGATTTTCGTGCCTTATGATTATGACTTGAGCTTATTTGGGTTTTGCTAGCTTGTGAGAGCTTTTGTTACGTTTTATTTTAGCTTATTTACAAGTTTTTAAATAGTTATCTTTAGCTTTTTAATCTATATTTTGAGTCTAAACTAGCTTTTTAGTTACAAGCCCTAGAAATATGTTTTGCTTATTTTGATTTGTTAGCTTATTGCATGTTTATTTTGAGTATTGGTTTTGCTTAATATTGAGTCTAAATAAGTTTTCATTAAGTTTTTATAAAAATTTTACGTAAAAAATGTTTCGTACCTCTTAAACCCCAAAATAGCGAGTTATGTGTGTTTTTTCTTTATAGCGAGTATCATGTTCTCAAAACAATAGCGAGTATGCTATATTTCAAAAAGCTAGCGAGTTTGTTACTTGGCTAGCAGCGAGTTTCAAGTTTTGTGGAGTCCTAGCGAGTTTGGTACAACTTTGGTAGCGAGTTTGGTAGTTTGTTTAAGGTAGCGAGTTAGTTTTTAAATTACATAGCGAGTATGTTTCATAAATGGTAGCGAGTTTGGGTGATTCAAAACAACTAGCGAGTTTGGTCTTACATTCATAGCGAGTTTGGTTTTCAAATCAGTAGCGAGTTTCAAGTGTTAGACCTTAGCGAGTTTGAGTCTTTCCATTTCTAGTAGCGAGTTTTGTTTCAATTTTCACATAGCGAGTTTGGTTTTCAAGTTTTCATAGCGAGTTTGTCCTTTTTATTAAGTTAGTTTTATTTTTCTTGTGTCGTGTCTTGTTTGTTCCTTAAGCCGAGCTAGGCTTATTTGCACTCCATCGTTTATCGAGTGGAGTTTACTTTTATTTATTTCTTACCGTTACTCTGTCGAATTTTCTTTAAATCTTTTAACTTAGTTAATTTTCTTTTCGTTAATTAAAATACAAAACCACAAAAACATTTACTTATTTCTTTCTTTCGTAGATTAAACTTTTATTTCTTTTAAGCTTTTATTAGTTTCATGTTTTCGAATCTAGTTAAACTTATTTCTTTTCGAGTTGAACTTTATTTCATTTAACTTTTATGCAAATCTTTTGTAGTATAACTAAAAACAAAATCACATCTTTTAAAACCATTCATCTCACATAACTCACGACTCGAGTGACAAGGCCAATTTCAACCCTCGTTGGGACTACGATCCTCGTGGTAAAAGCTTCACCGCTCATTCTGCCTCGATCAGGAGTAAATCAGCTATTTGATGTAACTTGATGTAACTTAGTATGTAATAAAGAATTACCGTTGGTTCTTGCATTTTCCAGTGTGTATCTGCATCATAAACAGGATACCTATCCACATTAGTCTCCACCATTTTGAATGGATCTGTTAGTTCAGCATCATTATCACAACCTCTGAGGCTCTGAGCTTCCTCATAAGCTCATCCAAGAATTCCTCATGCTCTAACAGAGTCTCATTTTCACCTATACCATCCCATTTCTTTTGTCTTGAACTTCCCTCTCCACCTTGTGGTAGGGGTGAGCACGGTGTGGGTTGCTGCGGGTTTTGGTTAAAACCGAACCGCACCCGCAATTGCGGTTTCTAAAAAGTGAAAATCCGCAACCGCGCGGTTTTGCGGTTTTGCGGGTTCGCGGTTTTTGCGGTTTGGGCAGTTTTTAATGTTTTTTTTTCTCAAATTATATTTTTTCGTATATATTTATTATAGAATAAATATATCATAAGATTACATGATGGGTTGAAACATATATACAAAATGTTGTGTATTTAGTATGAAATTATAAATATATACAATAGTAAAAGTCGAATGGTGTGATGAATTTTAAAAAACTTTGATGATAAATTGATAGAAAAATAAAATTATATGATCTAAAAACTCGAACAATAATTAACTTATAAAATTCGTTTAAAACAACTAATTATGAAAGTATAAATAAAAATATTTTATCATACAAAAATTATGAAATTTAGTTGGATTATTTAGAAAAAAAATATATATACTTGAATATGACTTTGCGGTGCGGTGCGGTTATTGTGGTGCGGTTTTTCGGTGAAAACCGAAACCGCACCACAAAATGCGGTTTTTTTTTATTTTCAGAAACCGCACCGCGGTTTTTGTTGCGGTTTCGGTTTTTGCGGTGTGGGTTTTGCGGTTTTTTTGCGGTTTGCGGTTTGGTTACTGCTCACCCCTACCTTGTGGTACACTAGCTTGTTTTTTACCTTGGGTGCCCTTTTCGCTTCAAAATTTCTCCTCATAAGTTCAATCAACTCCTCCTCACCTTCTGATAAGTTGTCTACAGATCTGTCAGACATATCATTTTCACTATCTTCATACAACATTGAGTAGTCAGGAATTTCAGTCTCACTCTCACTAGAAGAATCAGCCGTAACACTTGGATTCACATTTTCTTCAATAACAATACCCTTATTCCTAACCATTGGCTTTCTACCATGAATTGGTCTATCCTGATGAGTCATTGGAGCCCTACCCTTATCCATAAACTTCCTAGGTACATCATCATCAACATTCTCTGTAGGACCAGTGTCTTCATGAACATGTTCTGATGGACCAGTGTCATGATCAACAGGTTCAGATGGACCAGGGTCATGATCAACAGGTTCAGATGAACCAATGTCATGATCAACAGGTTCAGATGGACCAGTGTCATGATCAACAGGTTCTGTTGGACCAGTGTCATCAACAACATGTTCAGATGATGCAACATGTTCATTCTCTAGATTAAATGGCTTTCTCATCTTAGGTGGTGATACACTATCCCAATGTTTTCTGCTAACAGTTCTAGGCCTAGGTGGTGATACTAGCTTTTGCGCTTCATCCTCAGCCCATGATACTAATTCATCATATGTCATGTTCCCAGCATCCTTCCTCCTAATCCCTAGTATGCTAAGTTTGGAAGCTTCCTCATTAACAGATTCATCAGCCACTAAATTTGTACGATAATAATCATACAAATTTTGAGGAATGTGGGCTAAAAACATTTCTAACTTTCCATAAGACTCACAAAATGCATACATTGACTCCAAATCTAAATTAGACTCAACTATTTTTAGCCCAGCCTCTAACTCACATCCTAGTAACTTAAAAAACATGGCATAGAAGGTGGTCTCCAACTTCTCTTCCATATACTCACACAGTCTCTCATAATCATACTTCTTATCCTTAGAAACCCTAAAATGGTAAACTATACCATTTTCATACCTTAATGGATTGAAATGGAAGACACCATCAAAGTGTACATCAAATAACAACGCATCTAAACCAGGAGCCATACTGTAAAGAAAAAAAAACAAAAAAAAAAAATAACGTAATCAATATAAACCCTAGTGAGGAAGGAATATTATGGGAGACAAAAATAAAAAAGAATTCCACAAAACACAAACATAATAAGGTCAGATGTACCTTTTTCCCACATCAATTTCATATAATCACTAGAGATCGACTGTCAATTTGTATATTAATAATTAGGGTTTGGGTTGGGGACCATTCGAATAAACAAGTGTGTGCGGGGAAAGTGTGTTTTTCTGATAACGTAAATGGGGACCGGGGTGGACCACATACTATATNCATAATAAGGTCAGATGTACCTTTTTCCCACATCAATTTCATATAATCACTAGAGATCGACTGTCAATTTGTATATTAATAATTAGGGTTTGGGTTGGGGACCATTCGAATAAACAAGTGTGTGCGGGGAAAGTGTGTTTTTCTGATAACGTAAATGGGGACCGGGGTGGACCACATACTATATTAAAACGATTATCCAACATGGATAATCAATATCACACGTGGAAATCTTAAAAAGATATAAAAAGCAGTAAAAAAATAGATATAACCGGCTACGCTTACAACCGGTCACGCAGACCACACAATGACATGGATTTGAAAAGTTAGTGCTACAATAAAAAAAAGTACTCTACATACAATGACAAAAAGTGTCTAAGTATCATGATTTTTTTTGCCAATATCCTATTTTTAAAAAGCAACGAGCGGGTGTGCCCGCGCGTTGCTGCGGGGTAGTGTGCCTGGAAAGATTGAGAACAAAGAGGAGTTCTAAAAGCAGCGTTTAATACGTTAGAGATAATAAGAGGTTTGTACATACATAGTTATGTTATGCTAGGCTGCTAGCAAGTTTTTACAAAAGAATGTTCTATGTTTTGATACATATTTGTGCAGTTGCACAAATATTGCACAAAACACTATCTGCTAGCAACTTGTACATACAAAATGATTGAGTTTGGTGATACATTAGCAGAGGTGCTGCTTTCAAACTTGATTAAACAGTTTCAATATATACATTGGACCTAGGTAGTAACAAAAGATGGTGAGCTGTTTTTCATGGTGGCTGTAGCATCAGTGGTTCTTTTTCTTCGTAGCAGTTGTTTTCTTTAGTTTTCCTGCTAATGAGCTTGTACCTGTTGTATTTACACAAAAGAAAAGTAACATTATTGTAGAAGAACAGTTAAAGCATGTATTATGTGTGCCAATTATTATGGACTGTTGAAGACAAAAAAGAGCTTGGAAAGAGAGTGTTAGCATGTGAAAAAAAAGGTTGGAAAGACACTGTTACCATGTGATGGTCAGGTAGATATGTTATGGTTAGGTCTATGATACTTGTATTTTTTTTGTATATAAGCAGGTCCATTGTGTCTTATATGTGGTTAGGTGTTAAAAAAACTTTTTGGCAAATATGGCTTTGACTCCTAAACTTGATGAACTTAAAGAAGCGGCAGAGTCCGATGAGTTGCATCGTGCTTTAAGGGTGTTGTTTTTGCATGAAGAGGCGGAGAATGAAGGTCTTGTGTTGGTATTGCTTGATAAATGCGATGATGCGCGTGGTAGAANATAAGCAGGTCCATTGTGTCTTATATGTGGTTAGGTGTTAAAAAAACTTTTTGGCAAATATGGCTTTGACTCCTAAACTTGATGAACTTAAAGAAGCGGCAGAGTCCGATGAGTTGCATCGTGCTTTAAGGGTGTTGTTTTTGCATGAAGAGGCGGAGAATGAAGGTCTTGTGTTGGTATTGCTTGATAAATGCGATGATGCGCGTGGTAGAATTGCAGCTAAAAGGGCATTGGTTCAAGAGGTTGGAAGTTTGAATCGTTCTAATCCTGTTGTTGGCAGTGCACTTCAATGTCTACAGGAGTCATTGAATAAAGATTCGCAACTGCTAGTGGCGTTAGCTGGGGTGCTGAATCTTGCAAATGAAGGACGCACGGAGAGACGTCGTTATGTGGTGATAATGGAGGAATATAATTAGAAACTGTTTCTGTGGTGTTGGTTGCTGTTGTGTTGCTAAGTAGAGGTTCATGTAGGGTCTGATTTCTGTGGAATATTGTGGTCTTGTATTGGTGGTTAAGATTATGTTGTTAATCTTTCCATTTATGGTTGTAAGATATTTTATGTATTAATAAAACTGGCCACTTTGTTTCTTAAGTAAATTGTATTGATGTTTTGTTTCATATGTTTGTTGTGTTACTTTTTACTAACCTAAGACCTAAACAGTATGGGTGGTGGCATGAGAATAATATTTATAGAAGAGGTGAAAATTGCAAAAATAAGAGGGATGTAGTGATTGTATGCATGTGAAAAAGAAAAGTGAGTGAACATGTATGGCTGGATTTTAAAGTCACTGCGCATGGAATGCATCGAGTAAGAGGCTGCAAAAATAGTAAAGCAATTGGCATTTTGCTTTTGGTTTTGTTAAAGAACAGTGGAGGAGGGATGTAAGATGTTTGTAAGGATGTATAATGAGGAAAAGAAAACTGGAGGAGGGATGTAAGATGTTTGTTGGTTGGTGTGTATAATTTCAAAGGGTGAATCATAAGGACAATATTTGTGGACATTTGTTGTTTTCTTTCGGGCTTCGAATGAAGACATTCAAATTGCAAGGGAAATCATCGAGGTATCCATGAGACTGGTTCGAGTCATTACTGAAAGAGGTTGTTTTATTGAAGAATTGCAAACAGTTGAAAATACATATGTGGAGAAAACTCTAGAGCATTTAAAGGAGAGTCAAGTGAAAGATGATCAAAAGTTTATGCATATGGAAAGGATAAAAGATGAACTGGATTTAAGCGCTCGTGATAAGGATGTGTTTATCCTGAAACTTAAGGGCTTAATGGAGTTGTAAATACTCGTAACAGGTTTGGAATGGGTATTTAGTGCAGGGATATGTGAACATAGACATCTATTTAAGTGGATGAAAAAATATTAGTTTTTTTTGTTGTCTGTTTATTTATTTATTTGTTTATTTATCTATTCAATTATTGTTGTGCTTCTTCTGCGGGTATATAAAGGTGTGTGTGCGGGTTTTTTTTTGTTAGGGTCAGTCACTATAATTATTGAGTTTGCACGTTACCAATATGGGTGAAAGACCTAACATTGATCAGCTTAAACAGGAATGTGGTTCTAATCACTTGAACCATTGTTTTAAGTATCTGTTTGTGCAAGAGTGGAATGAAAATGAGGCTCTTATTATGTATGTTATCAGAAGTGTGTAGATCTAGAGACAAAGATTGGAAGGAGAGATGAGCTTATTCAAGAAGCTCAATCGTTTGGTCCTTTTCATGATGTAGCTACTGCTGGTGTTGATTGCATGGTTGAAACACAGCAGAGAGACCGAGACATCCTAGCTGCGTTGAGTGGGGTTCTGAATCTGGCTCGTGAAGGGAGGGCTGAGAAGGAGCAACATGTGGGTTTGATGGATTTGAAGGATTAGGGTGTGTGTACTTGTGTAACAGTGTTGTTATGTGTTCTAATAAGAAGGTTGTTTTAATTCTAAGTGTTTTGTACTGTAATGTATGGATGTTATGTTTGTAATAAAATGATAGTGATGAATGAAATTTCTTTTTAAGTAACGGTTAAATGTTTAGGTCTGTCAAAAACAGTAACTCTTGTGAGTCTGTGTAATTACAAAAGAATCCAAAGGTGCTGCAGCACCACTAAAATAATTGCGGGTGTTCTTTAGCTATGAACGAACAATAATGGACCATGTGTTGTTTTTTTGTTCTGCCAAATGATGTTGGTAGAGATTTGATGTCTATAATGTAACTGAGAATAGTAGTTTTTTTTTGTTTTTTTTTGTATGGGTTACTTTCTTGTGATCTGTATTCAGCTTTTTTTTAGTGGCATTTGCTACAAATGCTGTTTGTGATAGTTAGGTAGAGATTGGGTTATACAAACCTGTGATAGTTAGGTATGTATTGGGTTACACAGTATGTGTATTCGTTGTCTATATAAAGAGGTACCATGAAGAGAGGCTTCAGAAGCGACGATATGTGCTTATGATGGAGCAGTATAATTAGGATGTCGTTTCCTACGTTTAGTTGTTGTTGTCTTTCTAAGTATAATTCCATGTGGTTTTATATTTCTTTGTAGTATTAGTGTGTTGTTTTAATGTTTTGCATCTGCCCTTGCAAAATATTCTATACATGAATAAGACTTGGCACTTTTATTGAAAAAATGGATGTAGGTTAAGGTTTGTGAATGCAATGAAAAACAGTAAAGCATGTGAAGTTGTGGGTCATCACTTTTCAGTGATGATGTTGTGTATTATACAGGTGTAGACCATAGAAAAAAGGTAGTACAATATTCATTTGTTTTTATATAGGCAGAAAATATGCATGTGCAAGTTAGTCCATTGTGTTTATTTAAAGGAGATAGTCTACATGGTATTTTTGTCGTAAACAACAATCACCATCTATATTGAATAAGGAAGGAAGACATGGTTAAGCGTCCTATATGCAAAAAACTGAAAGTCGATGCTAACTCTAACAGGTGGTCAGACATGTTAGCTTTTTATTGTCAGCAAGCTTCAATGGAAGATATTCAAATGGCAAGACAAATAAATGAGGTGTGCATAAAATTAATTGGCATTATGAGTGAAAGAGGTTCTTTCATTAAAGAATTGGAAACTGTGGAGAATGTTTATGTACAAAAGATGGCAGAGTATTTAAAAGAGGTTCAGGCGAAAGACGATGCAAATGTTATGCACATGTCAACATTGGTAGATGAACTGGACCTAAACTCTCGTGGGAAGCATGTGTTTGCGCTAAAGCTTAACGGAACTATTGATTTTTAAGTGGCTGCTGTTGGTTGATTAAGATGTTGACTATGTTTGTGCGATATGTATTTGTAAAATAGTGTATGAAATAAATGTTAGAATAAGGGGTGTAAGCTAGATGTTGAGAAGGTAAATCCCAAGTGAATCTATGAAATAGTAAAAAGCTGTTTGTTCTTTTGTTTTCATGCAGATCAGTGGCCACTAAATTCAATATGAAATGATAGTTTTTTTATGTGGCATGTTGTCAGGCTGTGACTTAGTTTATCTATATAAGAGTGTGTGCCAATGCATGCGTTTCAACATTTTATTTCATAAGTGGTAGGAAGAAGCAAACAAAAAAAATCCATGTCAAGGCGGCCTAAATGTGATCAACTTAGAAATGAGGCTAACTCTAACAATTGGTCTGAGATGTTAGTCTTATATTGCCGTCAACGTGCAATTGAAGACATTCAAATGGCACAGCAAATGAACGGACTTTGTGGGAGGTTGCTTGGTGTTATTCGTGAAAGGGCTACGTTTATCCAAGAGATAGAAACTGTTGGTAATATGTATGCTCAGAAGACAGCAGAGTATCTAAGGGAGGTGCAGGAAAAAGATGATCAAAAGTTAATGCAAATGCGTGTGATGGCAGCTGAACTGGAGCTAAATGCTCGTAACAATGATGTGTTTATTATGAAGCTTAAGGGCCTGATGGATTTTTAAGTGTATGGTCACAGTAGGTGGACCTTGTTGTTTAGTGTGATGTTTGATTTATGGTTTGTGTCTATGTATTTTTAGCTTCGGTGGCATGTTATTGCAGTACCTTGTTAAAGTCTGGCTAGTGTGATTGTAAAATATTGATGAAATAAATGTGATGGTGTATTATTAGCAGAGTCTTTGATTTTACCTTTTTGCTTTTTCATGTCGGATGGCTCATCTTCGAATAAGTCTCTTTCTGGTGCTTTGGTTTTATCATCTTCATTTGTTTCCTTCTTTGAATAGTCTTCTGTGATTTTTGTTGAACTTGTTACCGGTGTTCCTATGTTTAAAAAACAAATGGTTAATGCGTGCGGTTGCAGGTGTCAAGACTAAGTAATAGAAAATCTATAGTTAGATGGTTTTATACGCACCAGTTTGTGTTGGGACTGGTGTTTCATGGTCGGATGCAGTTGAAGGTTCATTGAGTTTTTCTGTGACATTTACTTTAGTCGTGCCTTCCTGCGGAGCTTCAGGATATGTTACAGCAAGAGGCGTGACTGTTTGTAGTTTCAATAAGGAAAGTAATAAACATTAGTGTAATATCTGGTCACATTATAACCGGTAGTGTATTATTAGTAAATCTTTATATGTTACCTCTTTGTTTTTTGATATGAGATGGGTCATCTTCAAATAAGGCTCTTTTTGCCTTGCTCACTTTAGCAGCTTCATTTGACCTGTCCTTGGAAGTCTCTTCATTGATTTTTGTTGTAGTTGGCGGCGGTGTTCCTGCGTTTAAAGGACAAATGGTTGATATATGTGCTTGTAAGTCTTAAGATCAAGCAACAAAAAACTTAAAGTTATATGGTTTTACGTGCGGTTATTTTGTGGTCAGATGCAACTGAAGATCCTTCTGCTTTCTCCGGCACATTTTGTATAACTGTGTTTTCTTGCAGACCCTCGTGATAGGTTATTGCAAGAAGTTCAACTGTTTGCACTTTTTGTAAGAAAGACAATAAATATTAACATTTCGAAACCGTATTTTTAGGTAAAATAAAGTGTTGAGAAAGACATTGTTACCTGGTTATGGTTGGATCGATTTCACGGGTTTTTTGTTGAAGACTTGGTCGAGCACGAAAGTTGTTTTTTAATACAAAACAAAAAAATAAATCAAGTGAATTTGAGACGTCATGTGGAGAGTTTACCCTGTATGTGTCTCGATCCTGCCTTAAGAGTGTTTTCAAAGGGAACCTGTTTCTGAACTTTTCTTTTTCAACATCTTCATAAGGAGTGTTGCATATGCGGAGTGGTGGATTCACATGATACCTTTGTTTATACCTGGTTTAATTTGCAAGTTACCATTAGGCGTCTTTATGGATTTTTTTCGCCAATAACTAAAAAAACGAAATTCTTTTATTTCAAAAGCTTACTGTGCTCTGGCTTGATCGACTTCTGGTATCTTTGGGTTGAGATAAAACTGGGTTGCTGATGTTGCGGTTAGTTGATATTCTAACATGATAGTTGATAAAACCGGATTAATAATGTGGTGGTTAAATGAAAATGGTTGTTGTAGTGATAAAGCAATTGATGCGTGGTTTTGTAACCTTACAACCGGTTTTACCTCTCGAGGGATCTCAAGAGGCTTACAACCCCACCAGGCAGTGTACCTGACCGATGTAGTATAGGATAGTGGTAAGTACGGGGGATTGATCGTTCTCTCACAGGGAATAGTGTTCGTTAGGATAGAAAAGCTACTCTAATAGGTCTAAGGGTGGAAGGAAGATTCTTTTTATATTTTTTTTTTATGTTTTATGGAAAGCAAGTAAAATCTCGGTTTTGGAAGAAGGGCGGAATTAGTTGTTAGTCAACTAACCCAAGTTTACTACTTATGCAAATTAAAATAAAATAAATATCTAAACTATTGTGGTTGTGAAAACAATATGGAGAAAGTTGTGTTTACTTAGATTTCATTACTCCCTAACTATCTTTTACCGGTTAATTGATATGTATGTTACTTGTGTGGATGAAGGGTGTATTCCTAATAACTCATGGAGTGGCATACATATCTCTCCAATTCTATGAGCTCTTATCTCGCCCTATGCCATGCACGGCACAACCATAGGGGTTGTAAACAGTGGCTCATGCGTTAAATACTACCTTAATAGCCTAGTATGCCTTGGCTACATGTTTCCCAAGACGTTCAAGCACGTTACCATAAAGGAGGTTGGCCAGTTTTCTTGAGCCTAACATTGATGGAACAATCATCCCAACAAACAACAACACACACCAATTAACCAATAATTAATAGTTAGGTTTCATTAGATCTAAGCAAACACTAGAGAATTTAGCTACACATGTTAATTAAAAGACAAGCAAAAGAGATAATCAACCAACACATAGACATATTGATTGAATTAAAGTGAAGACTTATCTTTAATTAAGCATGAGGGTTCCAAGGGTTGGAAACCCTAAAAAGTACAGAAAATTCGTCTTTAGGGTTTGCCCTAAAAGTTCTCCACAAAGTTCCACACTAATGAATGAAAATTAGAAAACTATATATAGATTTTACACTCTGACGGCGTCAGGTTATAAGGGCTGACGCCGTCAGCTCGCCGCCATTAGGTTTCTCGGATGGCCTAGATCCACTTCTGACGCCGTCACCTTATAAATCCTTCTGGGCCGTCACTCTTTAACTTTACTCCTGACGGCCTACTTTTCCTAACACCTGACGGCGTCAGGTGTTAAATCCAAAATTTCCTCTGGCCCGTCATTTGATAATTGGTTTCCACTCTTTTGTCAAGGCTTTCTGACGGCGTCACCTTGTGACTTCTGACGCCGTCAGGTTGTAAATCTTCATCTTTTGAGACTTTGTCGTTTTCTTCACTTTTATGCTCCAAAAACGTCCGAATATGCATGTTTTCCAGAATTCCTCTCAAAAGTACCTAAAATGACAAAAGGAACGATTTAGGGCAATATTTGATCACATTTATACGAATTAGGGCTTAAATGACCCCCTAAAAGCGTAACACTTTTCGTCTCATCAAATACCCTTACACTTGAGATTTGCTTGTCCTCAAGCAAATGAGCTTTTATTCCAATCAAAATATGAGTTAGGGGTCATTTAACACGAATATAAAAGTAATTACAACAAATAGTTATTAGACCCTAATCATAACAAGCACGGAAATCATACACTAGCACCTCACAAATAGTGTTTGGATTCTCACATCTCTCAAATGTCATAAAGTTTATATCTCATAAATGGAAACGGAAAATAACACTCACTACCTGTCATAGCAAATAGATTACCATAGGCTTGGGAAAGGATCAATTACTCCTCCACTAGGCGTAAGCACCTAAGATAAACTATCAAAGAGGGCTTTATAAAGGGTTGTAACGTAAGGTGTAGGGATATGATAACACGGTTTGGTTGGAATAAAGGGTATTTTAGTGGTGGCGAGTTAATTATCATGATCAAATACATGCACTCTACATCGTTGCTTAAGTCAAGACTCGACTCAATCTTAGTCTAAAAATGAAATAACAAAAACTAAAAAGGAACATAAAAGGAAACGGGATGGTAGTCCGTATGTTTTTCTTCTTTCTTTTTCATATTTTTTTGTATTTTTCTTGATTTTTCGATTTTTTTTTTCATACACTCTTGCCCTACCATCCAAAATAATACATCATAGGGGATTTGCATTCCCCTTACACTTGAATCTTTACATAACTTTACAATCACTATTCTAATGACTCGAATTAAGATAATCGAAAAACTTGGAGTACTTTTAAAATATTTAGCACGTATGGGGGTAATAATGTTGTTCTTCCCCATTACTTCATTACACTAGTACTTTACCCATGAGTCCCAATCGTCCCAAAACAATATGTACAAGGATATGACTTAACTTAGCAACCATGTAATTGACCGGATAATTAACTAAGGGTTTAACAAATGTTTTCACAATAATGCACCAAAGGTGGGTGCATACAAGGTAGGCTAAGGCGATTTGGGTGTACATTTAGTGGGGTGTAAACAAATTCTCACTTTGAGTAAGATGCTCAAAGGTCGAAACGAAAGGATAGGCTCGGAGGGGTGTACTAGGGGTATCGTGTACCAAAAATGGATACAACGCAAAGGGTGTGGGAGAATTACTTGACCAATGAAGTCAATGTAATTATAACAAATATACGGGTGTAAAACAATGGGTTAATCCTAATGCCTCTTATCATGTAGTAAATCTTAACTACACGAATGTAGTCTCACTTGTGGATTTGAGATGGTCCTAACGCAAGTTCTAGAATCTAAATACTACCGGTACTCACATCATAGCACCAAAGATGGATGCTTTTCCTACCAATTCTAGGGGCGAACCTCACATATTTGGGGTGGAAAATTTTTTAGTGGTACGGTTTTGTGCTAGTCATACAATTTCCTATCCATGAGACGCTCATTAAGATCAAGGTTTCACTTCTAAATGTTGTAAAAAATTTTAAATTGGCGCTAAAATTGCCCTAACAAATATTTCTCTTGGTTTTATTACAAATTTACTATCAAACAAAGCAAAACATCAAGCATAGGTATATTCTCAACGGTGCTTTCATTTACCCCCTAACACTTAAACCGAACATTGTCCCCAATGTTCAAATAAAAGACGTAAAAGTAAATAAGATGAAAGAATGAAATCAAATACTCCCCTGAATCGTTTGTTGTGGATAGTGAGGTAACATGGTTAGATCTTCTTCCAAGAAAGACGAACGTTCAAAGCTTCCCTTCTAAAGTAATAAACGTCTTCTTATCCAAAATAACCTGTTAACCTGAAAAAGATAAAGGCCAACCTCGCGTAAAATCGGTGGTAAAATCTATATAATAAGATATAATGCTTGTGGAATGAATATTTTGCAGAATTCCTGGAGATTATAAGTCAAATAATTGACAAAACTTTTTAGGTTTCCGGAAAAATACAAAACTTTCAAAATTTGCAGAAAATTATAACCTGACGCCGTCAAGTGTTAGGCCTGACGCCGTCAGAAAGTTCTGACAGAATTCTCATGTTAAGCTTCCGGGAAAAATTCTGGAAAATCTAAATCTTACTTCCTGGAATTCCTGCAAAAATTCGTTATGACTCGATACAAGCATTTGACTCAAACAAGTACTAATATGTAGGTTAATTTCGTTGTTATGATTCATGTTCATTCGTTCTTTATAAACCGATTTGGATTTCCCTTACACTTGACTTTTGCAAAATACCTTTATATGTAGTTAAGACGAAGTTAAAAACAAAATAAAGCATTTTCACAGTTTAGTTTGAAGC
Organism: Artemisia annua; assembly: GCA_014162995.1. NCBI lineage: Eukaryota > Viridiplantae > Streptophyta > Magnoliopsida > Asterales > Asteraceae > Artemisia > Artemisia annua. The sequence continues at coordinate 81,339 of LBNU01007651.1, forward strand.
ATGAGTCAATAACCAAGAAATATAACTTACATACGGAAACAAATAAAATCAAATAAGCACACAAAAACAAACAAAACATGGGTTGCCTCCCAAGAAGCGCTTTTCTTTATTTATGAGTCTTGTAGCTAGACTCAAAGTCACGGTACGTTACGTGACTTCGTCGTTGGTCACGGTTCCTAAGTCATTCTCTTTTCCGGTTTTGTATTCGGGTCCTAAGTTCAAACAATCCTTATAGAAATCGAAAATCCTTTTCATGACATAGTCTATTCCCCTACGTCTATCCTCATCATTCCTATAGTAGACCGCTTGTTTGAGCTCCTTCTCAACGTTTGACAAGTGTTGGTATTGCTCTATCTTATACGGCATTTGGTAGTTCACCTCATCAGTCTCATCCTTAAATGTGACTATCCCTAAGGAAGGTTCATGAGTCATTCTAGAGACCTCGATAAATGGTTTGCCTAAGACTACATGGGTCACACTTGCATCGATTATTGGGCGGATATCTTCTACAATCACAAAGTCGGTGACATAGGTAAAGTTTCCTACATAAACCGGTAATCCATTAACTCTTCCCGTGAAGTTACTAATCCATCCCTTATCGGGAAACACTCTATACCTTAGTTGACTTTTCATTATCAAATTGTATTGAGCCCTATTCATGATGTTGATGGGCGATCTAGGGTCAATGTACGCTTTCCAAATATGCAAATTCTCGATGTTACATGGTATGTTTAGATTAGATGGATCGCCCACCTTGAAAATTGGGTTACCTAGGATGTATGGGGTCTCGGAGTCATCGAATAGATTCTTATGTTATGCTCGCTCTTCCCTAGTTGGCAACTTATTGAAGAAGTCTTCTTCTTCTACTACTTCTTCCATCTTCCTATCATCCTCTATTTCCTTAACATCATCCTTTGATTCGTTATCATTCTCACTCCTATCAATTGGTCTAATGGTCACAACGTTGACGAAGTGGACATGTTTGGATGAAGAAGGGTCTTTGATTTGGGGTCCGCTATTAGTGTTTCTAGCGTCCTTTTGTGGGGGTGATAGCACTTGGTTGTTGAGGGCTTTCAACAAATTGTCAATCTTATTGGTCATCTCTACTTGTTGTTGATTAAACTCGGATGTGAATTTTGCTATACGAGCTTCTTGAGATGCCATAAAATTTGACATCAATCCTTCAAAATTGTTGGTACTACCATAATTGTTGGAAGGATTGTTGTTGAAAGTACGGTTTGAGGAATTACCGTTGGGTTGAAACCGGTTAGGTGGGTTGGAAGAATTGTTTTGGGGTGCGTTTTGATTTGACTTCCACCTAAGGTTGGGGTGATTTTTCCATGAGGGGTTGTATGAATCTCCGTAGGGGTTTGGCTTGGGTTTGAAAGTGTACCACTTATCTCCCGCTCCGTCGGTACGCGTGGATGCGTAGTCCGCAAAAGCTTGTTCGAGGAGTTCCATGCAATCACGAGTATCGTGGGGACCACTACATAATTCGCACGAAGTGCTTGAATTATTCGAAGGCAAAGATATTGCCTTGACCGTTTTATTCAAATCACAGGGATCATTCCAACTTTCGTTGTCATAAAGAGCAAGGTCTTCTAGGAGATCCCATGATTGTTCCGCACTTAGATCAC